>RJWJ010007150.1:0-58872 GCA_004363605.1 Indri indri | reverse complement strand
TTAGGGGGTAATGGAAATGATGAACTTTAATCTCTATTCTAGCTCAGAGCTCTGTATGTTCTCATCCCCTCCCTGTGCTATGAGTATTGTTAGTTTGTCTGACTCTTCCACAAAGCTGTAAGCTCCATAAAGAGGTGACCAGTCTTAATGTCCATGCCTAGGTCACATAGTAAGGACTCCATAAACCTCTGTTGGATGGAGCGATGGAAAGATGAGGCCATATGGGGAAGGGAGTTATGGACCAGGGAAAAGGGAAAGATGTCGTGTTTATTTGATGAGTTCTAAGGGCTGGCGAAGTAGGAATAAAGGTGTGAAGTAGATGGAGGGGGTTTGCGACCAGAGATGAGTCCATCAGTGTTTGAGATTTTAGAATTTGTGCAACCCTGTGAGGTGACAAGTCTTGAGATATCGCCTGGGCAGGGGTGCTGAGGGAGAGAGGAGGTAAAGAGGCAAAGGGGAAGACCAAGCGCTCAGGTGCTGGGTGACTTGTCAGAGAGACAGAAGAAACATCACACAAGATGTGGGTACTTGGAGGACTGTGTACCCCAAGCAGCCGTCCTCAGGGAGTGACAGAGAATGGCCACAAGGTAGAGAGATAACAGCCACAAGGAGGAGTAGAGTGGGCCGGAATGCATGACTTAAACCTCAAAGAAGAAAGGGCTTTTGAAGAGAGAGGAAGGGGAATGTTCTAGAAAAGACAACGGTGTGTGGCATATAGCTGTTTTCATTTAAGAGGGTGAAGAAGTGGCCTGAGTTCAGTCAGGGAATTATTCTGTTTGTACTGAGGTGGTTGCATTACTTTAGTTCTTACCCTGAACAGCATTATCTCTTTTTATATATAATAAATAGCCGATAGTTATAATAAGGCTTTGATTTTAATAACATTACACCATTACAGAAAAAGCATAATCTACTGGATTTTATCCCATTACCAATACATTTTTCTATGCCTGAGGAAAGCTTATTCCATTAACCCATAGAACTGTGACCAGAAGAACATCTAGAAAGAAATGCTTCTGCTAGGCAGCTTTGTAAACTCAAACCAACAAGCTGCTAGCAGATTGCCTAGCTTCCATTAGCTCAACTCCAGAGGAGCACCCTCACGGCAGCTGTGCCTTGTTACATAAATTATGTGCACAGCAGGTTCAAATGCTCTTAAAGCATCAAGAACATTCTCTTTGAAATATATTAGCGTGTTTCCATCTCATTTTCCCACCGGATCCTATGCTTTCCAAACCCGACCTGTATTTTTCCTCTCTACGTTTTTCCCAGTTTTCCTGGACGAAGGCACCCCCACCCCTCTCATGTAGTAACCTGTACAGAGGGGTCTGCCCCCAGTGGAGCTTCTGTCGTAGTCCTGTGGAATGAGCACGTCCAGCTTGGTTTTTGGACCTCTTACATGTGCTGTTCGAATCTGCAGAGATTCTCACTGCACGTTCAGGCTGAGGCTATCTGGAAAAACTTCCCTTCCCTCTCTCTCTTCATTAAGAATCACTCTTAACCCATTTAACTTTTCAATGTCTTTTATAGCACTTTAAACATTCAGATATTATCTTGTTAACCTTTTAGAATTTTTGGTTATTTTTTTGTCTCTCCCACTAGAAGACAAGGTGGAGATCCTCTGATTTGCTTAATGTTGAATCCCCAGGGCCTAGCCTAGGGCCTGGTACCTGGGACCACTCAATAAGGAGAGCTCTCAAGCCAGTGTTTGTCAGTCGTTCCTGTATCTTTATTAAAAGGAAGATAAAAGTACCTACTTTGTGGTGATAAAATTAGATGATGCATTTAGATCACTTAGTACAGTATCTGTCACGTGAATGACTGGTCTCAATAAGAGGCAGGTAGTAACTAAACATATTCTGGAGCCCTTGTTCAGGTCTGTCTTTGAGACATCTGAACTGAGAAGTGAGAAAACAGCTCCTGTCAGATTCCCACTTGCCCTCACCCTGCCTGAGCAGTAGATGGTGCTCTGGTGGTCAGGGCTAGAACAAAAAGGGGCTCTGTTGCCTGGTGCAGGAGAACATGAACCTAGGGAAGAAACCGACCTCCTATATATACATTTTTTTCTTCTTCTCGTTGTGTCTGTGTGGTTTGGCAATCATTTCCTCACCAGCTTCTGGTTTCAGAAGAATACTGTGTTTGATTAAAGCAGGTTTCACATGGTTGGTTCACCATTCTTCCATTCTTCCTTTTTAAAATCCTTCTTGTACCTGGCCAATTGATTCATAGCACCTTTGCATAATGTTATCTCATAATGTTGTTGCTAAGGCCAGTAATTGGGGTGAGTGGCTCCGTGCACAGAATATAATTACTTTTGCAGTAGCTTGCAATGTGCCAAAAGGATGACCAGACGAACAGTTACACTGGGCGATATGGCTAATTGTGACAGATCAGCAGAGAGCACTGATCGTGTCATCACTGAAACCAATGGCAGAAACCTGGACCATCTGCTAGTGCACCTGGTTCATTGAGTGGTTTCTCATCTCCCCAGTTATTTAACTAGCACTTGCGAAGTGCTGTGTCATGTGCAGTCCTCTAGAAGGTACCGTGAGCTAAGGGAAGTAGAAGAGCAGCAAAGGGCATGGGTCCTGCTTTTGATCTTGCTGTCTTGTTGAGAGAGAGAAGATAGACTGGGCTGTAACAACTGAGGACTGTGTAAAAAAGAGTCTATATTCAAATTGCTTAATAAAGCAAAGGGGTAATCTCTTTGGCCTGAGGTTAGTTAGGGAAGACTTCTTGGAGGAGATGAGCTCAGAGTTTGGTCTTGAGGAAAATGTTAAGATTGGAGCCGACGGGGTTAAGACATCAGAAGGGAACTCGAAATGCCAAAGCTGAGGAATAAGCAAGACACAGATTGGGCACTCCAAGGAGAGAGTGGGGCTAGCCTTTTGGGGTTGTGATGGCTTCTTATGGGATATGAGTTTGCAGAGGACATGAGGATCAGCTGACTCATGTTTGAATCTGAACTTGGTCAGTTTTCAATGGCTCTGGCAGACCCTGGGGAATTGATGGTATCTTCTTTTTTCCCTTTAAATATAAAAATCATATAATAGTATTAAAGAAAATTATGATAAAAGGAAATTATTTATTATACATCACCTTAACCCAGGGTGACCTGTGGGGCATATCTAGCCCACTACCTGGTTTTGGGCGGCCCTTAAGCTAAGAATGATTTTTACTCTTTTAAATAGTTGAAGAAAGTCAAAAGAGAAGAATAGTATTTTCGCCTGTGAAAATGACATAAAATTCAAATTTCGGTGGCTGTAAATAAAGTTTTATTTGAATATAGGTATGTTTCTTCGTTTATGTATTGCCTACGGCTGCTTTTGAACTCCAGTAGCAGAGTTGAGTAGTTGTGATGGAGACTCTATGGCCACCAAAGCCTAAAATATTTACTGTCTGGCCCTCTGCAGAAAATGTGTGCTGACCCCTTCCTTATGCCAATGATCTTTCATTTCTGCCTATTTCATTTTTTATTTAAAATATACACATAATTATATACTCATACGCATTTTTATAGACAGCTTTTCTCACTGTATCATGAACACTTTTCTATAATAGTAATCATGATTTTAATTTCAATGAGTTTGTATTTATATAGTACTTTACAATGTAAAAAATGCTTTGTATCCATTATCTTGGCTTATGATCACAACAACCCATGTGATAAGAGGGAATGTTCCCATTTCATGGAACTTTCACGGTGATTAAGGGATGTGCTGAAAGTCCAACAGGTAGCAAGCCAGTAAAGCCAGGATTTCTGACCCCAAATCCCTTATTCATTTTACTTTACTGAAAGCTATATAAATTTTTTCCCAATTAACAATTCCTCTATTTTTGGATACATATGCTATTCCCAGTTCTTCCTGTTTACCAGTGGTATTTCAGTGAACATCATATATAGACTGATTGATTTCTATTTTACTTATTTTAGGGAGAAGAATTTAGATTTAACATTTGCTTTTCAGCAGAGAGACTCAATGGTGTGAATGGTGTAGGGATTGAGCTATAAGTAGGGGAGATAACTCTAGGGCAAGTGGTCTCACCCTTGTTCAGAAACTGCCTCCTCAGAGGTTGATCTAATTTCCAAAGTCATTTAGCAATTATTTGCTGGATGCCTGTTAGCACCAGGATCGGGGACAGGTAGGTTCTAGGGCTTTGGTGTTGAAATTAACAGAGTCTCTGCCCTCAGGAAGCTAATGGTTACGTAAGGGATAGTGAGGGACAAGTAGGTTGGTCATGATATTGCACAGAGTGAGTTCACAACAGGGACGTGTACTGAATGCTTGGGAGTAGGGCCACTCTGGCTGAGGGGTCAAGAAAGAGTTTTAGAATGAAAGATATGTAGGGAATTGCCCAGGTGAAAAGGGGAAATGGAAGACAGTGAGAAAAGACGTCATTTCAGGCACGGAGACCAGCCTGTGTGAAGGACAGTTGGTAAGACAGACCATGACACATCTGAGGAATTCAAATCATTCATTGTGGCTGGAGTGTAGGTGTGTGAGGAGGCAGAGCCTGGGGGAGAGAAGGCACGAGAAGCAGGTAAGGGCCAGATCGCTAGGGCCTTGCAGGTGGAAGTTAGACAGATGGGTGAGAATAGTACAAGTGGAGAATAAAACACAAATTTGGGGCCATGTTGTTCCCGTATTTATTGTGAGATCTGTCTCTTGGGCTGATGATGATACCCTAGAGAAGGCCAGACAGTATATTTCTGCATCTAAAGTTGGATGAGTAATACAGGAGTTTCCGGAGCCAAGGGTGTCTCAGTGACTGTCTGCCTCACAAATAAGTGTCCTAGTGTTTGTTGCAGAGTACATGGGAAAGGATTTCCAACTCGGAAACATGGTTTTGGCCTCCAGGCTTTCGCTAAGGAGGGGCAGGGTGTCCCGCCTCCCTAAGGTGGGCTGGGATGTGCCCTCCCAGGCTTCCAGGACACAGGGTGTCCTGGGGCGGTTTCCTGGCCCAGTGTTCCCTAAGTCTCCACGGAAAGTACAAGGCATGCCTCAGGCCACCAGGAACATGCTCTGGACCACCAGGAGATACAAAGCCTGACCTTCATGGTGTGATTCCTCGAGACATGGCAGTTATTTTATGAAGACTAAGTGGGATAATATTCATAGAAGAGCTTTGTAAACTGTTAAGTACTCGGTGGATGCTGTGTATTCATTCATCCAACTAGTTACTATTGAGGGCCTGCCATGCTGGCAACATTCCGGGTGCCTGGCAGCATGGTGTTCATGTTCTAGTGCAAGGCGTCAACAAACGGCAACCCTCTCAGATGCTGAACGGTGATAGATGCTCTGGAGAAGAATGAAACAGGGAAGCGGAGTAGGGTATGTTGGGTGAGGGGTTGCAATTTTAAATGGGGTGTCAGGGAGGAAGGTAGCATTTGAGAAACAACGCCGAGGAGTTGAGTGAGCGATATTGGGTGCAAATGTTCCGGGTAAAGGAAAAACAAGTGCATAAGCCCCTGAGGTAGGAGGTGTCCAACCTGTCTGAGGAACAACAGAATTCTCTGTGACCATAGGGGACGGGAGGAGAGAGGGGACAGTGGTAGGAAACAAGGCTGGAGATGTCCTGAATCAGGACAGAGAGCATTGCAGAACTTGTGGGCCTTGGGGACCACTGTAAAGACTCTGGCTTTCATCTTGAGAGGAAGGCCCTGCGAGGTCCATGTATTATAACTTCTTCCTCCGCCCTGTTCTGGCCTCCCTGACCTGGGTGGCTTGGGTGTGAATGTGAATTTGCCACTTAGTCACTTTGTAATCTTGGGAAATTTACTTAATCTTTCTGTGCCTCAATTTCCTTCTTTGTGAAATGGGGATCGTAGTAGTTCCTAACTTACGGGAGTTATGAGAATTAAATGAGATCATGTTTCTAACAGGCAGCATCTGGCACATAGTAAACACAGTGTTTGTTAAAAACTAAAAAATTTAGAGTACTACCTCCTGAGGACTCAAACAGATATTTGTGCACCAGTATTTGTTAACAGCGCTATTCACCATAGCCAAAAGGCAGAAACAACTCAAGTGTCCATCAGCAGATGACCGGATGAGCAAAATGTGGTCTCTACACACAGAGTGGAATATTATTCATCCATAAAAAGGAGTGAAATTCTGATACATGCTACAAAATGAATGAGCCCTGAAAGCATTGTGCTAAATGAAAGAAGCCAGCTACAAAAGGAAAAATATTATATGCCTCTGCGTGTATATGGTTCCTAGAATAGGCAAATTCATAAGAGACAGAAAGTAGATTGGAGGTTACCAGGGGCTGTGGGGAAGGGAGGATGGGGAATTAGTGTTCAATGGATATAGAGTTTCAGTTTGGAAAGATGAAAAAGTTCTGGAGGTGAATAATGGTGATGGTTGTTCAACATGGTTAATGTACTTAATGCCACTGACCTATACCCTTAAAGATGGTTAAAATGGGCCCGGGTGTGGTGGCTCATGACTGTAATCCTAGCACTCTGGGAGGCCAAGGCAGGAGGATCATTTGAGCTCAGGAGTTCGAGACCAGCCTGAGCAAGAGCAAGACTCCGTCTCTACTAAAAATAGAAAAATTAGCCGGCCATGGTGGGAGACCCCTTGGGAAGCTGAGGCAGGAGGATGGCTTGAGTCCAGGAGTTTGAAGTTGCGGTGAGCTACAATGACACCACTACACTCTACCCAGGGCAACAGAGAAAGACTCTGACTCAAACAAACAGAAAAAGATGGTTAAAATGGTAAATTTTATGTTGTGCATTTCTTACCATAATAAAAAAAATACTTCAGCTTGGTTTCTTTTGGATTTGGCCACATGGAGTAACTTGGACTATATGAGGAGACAGGAAACCAGGGTTTGTGTCTCAGCTTTGTCATTTGCTGCTCTGTGCCTGGAACAAGTTGCCCTTTCCTGTACTTCTGGTTCCTTATCTGTAAAGTGAGGGGTGTGGGCTCAGTGATCCCTGGGGTCCCCTCCTGATCCGACGTTCTGTGATCCCAGAACTCCTGAGGCGAGGCTTATATCCTCAGCCCTCCACTTAGGTCTGGGCAGTTGAGCAGTCCCTCCCTTTGGCAGCTTCCTTTGGCCATCTGCTTTCTGGCCTGGGGAGCTGTGGCTGTTTGCTTGCCTGGAGGGCCTCTGCAGTGAGGGATCTGCTCTGCACAAATACGGGACTGTGTCCTAGTATCACCAGTCAGGGATTTTAGTTACTATCCATAAATGCACCATGACTTTAAAAGGTATCTCTAAGTAATACCTCTACTGCCACCAACACTCATTTGTAGAATTTTAACTTTCAAAAAGAATGTCCCTATGAATTATTTTGCTGTAGTCTTGTATAATAGTTCAGGTGAGAGTTGGGGGACCTACGGAGTGGCCCCAGCTAGGCCACTAACTTTGGGGTTAATCTCTTTTCCTCTCTGGGCATCAGTGGCCTTGTCTGGGGTTGGGCTGAATGTCCTGGGACTCTTTAGTGCCCACTTTGTTTTACTTCTGAGCTGAAGTGATTTGGATGGTAAAGACCACTCAAAGAACTGAAGCCAGCTTCCCGTCCCTGGGCCCGGTATGTGTGGGAAACCCCTAACTATGGAGTCCCTATGGAATGTACACGAGATATGGCCCCGGGCAGTCCTGGGACACCATCCTGCCTGTCTGTAGGTCACCTTTTAAGAGCCTGGAGTCCTCAGTCTGTGCAAATACAGCAGGGACCAAATCTAAGCTTTTTCATGGCACTTGTCCTCTGGGGATGGAAGGAGTGTCATCTTTTTATTCTACCACTGTCTTTTTATTTTTTTATTTTTTCCATTCTGCTGCTCGTTGTATACACACAGCCAGATCACTGCTTAAAAAGAAGGTGAGACTCCTCAGTTCTCTACTACAATAGTCAGGCTGATTCGGGGAGAGGATTTTCTGAGTGAATGGGAGAAAAGAGGCTAATTTGGCTTGTGTTTTTGGAACAGCCTTGGAGACTGATTTCATTGGTTGTTTTTTAAAGTCTAATTGTAATCAACACAGAACTCATCTTTCATGGCTGCTCGTCCAACAGTTAATTCATAAAAAATCTATACATTAATATAAAATGGGGAGAATTATAGTATTTGTCCTATATGACAATTATGAGAATTAAGTGAGTTAATGCCTGTAAGACTGAGTTAATGCCTATAAGACTAAGAGTTAGGACTGATTGGAATCTCGCAAGCGCTTAATAAATTATTGTTATTTGCCATTACTTAGCAGGATTGGGTTGACAGGTTGGGGTCTATACACGACTTTTCTACTAAAATAAACTTATAAGTGGCATGTTTGCTATTTTAGTAATTTCTAACCAACATAGTCAAAGAAGTGCTAGATCTTTTCAAGCAAGTTTAGAAATACAAATGCCTAGCTATGAATTATATTCTGTAAGTTTTCATTATTTCAGATATCCTTGTTTTTTTCATATGCTTATTAGGTGAAACTGACTTTTACGTAGCCCCATGGGGGTCTGCGTGTCCAGAGCACAAGTCCCGGATCCCCGCCTACTTTCCTTCAGCTTACGCAGCTGTTTCTGTTGAATATGCAAGATTGCTTGTTTGCAACTTTTCAGAGAGGGAGCATTATTTTCCCTCTTTATTAACCCTGTAGAGGTGACTTCTTTCTGATAGTTTAGATCCTTTCTCTTCTTGTCTTTTTTGGCTTGATCTTTGTAGCTGGAAGACAGCAAGGTGGCCATCCTCGTGTACCAACAACTAAGACTTTTGTGAACATCAGCATGGTACACATGCATTTTTCCCACTTTGCAGGTGAAGAAATGAAGCTCCAAGAGGTTGGGTGACCTATTGTGGTCACAGAGCTAGTAAGAGCATGCCCGAGGCAGGACCGGGCCCAAGTTTGTGCCCTGCGTTTAGATTGAATCCCACATGTGATATGGTATGTGGACGAGACTGCTCATGGTGGCCTTTTTTTCCTTACAAGAATTCAATTTCTTTTTTCTGTGGCTTCTCTTATTCCCCAAAGTTGTAGTTATTGATTATTTTAATCCACACAGAATGATGACTGTCCTTCCTTCTGCCTGCTTCCAGAAACTTTGGAACTATATATTTACTGGAAGCCTCTTAAAGGAGTCATAATTTTCTTTAGAACATTCCTACAGAGATTTATCCACAGAGGTCCCGATGGCAGCAGAGTGGAGCTCTGTGTGTGTCAGTTGCTTCACAGAATGGAAGAGTCTAGAGTGATTAGTAGTCTCACACCACTCTCTGTTGATCTGCAAGGAGGAATGGCCCTCAAGAGCTTTCAGTCTGTTTGTGAAGCTGGACAAACCATGAGCAACGTCAAAGGTAAAATACTGATCCTCCTTCCAGCTGGAAGGGAGCCCTTATTACCTTTAACCTAGAAATCCCTGAGTTAGGATCATGCTGTCTTCCCGAGAATCTTCTGTTTCTCCCTGTGCCTTTCAGAAGTGTCATGGGGTCAAATTCACCCTCATGGCATCCTCCGTGGGAACCTGCTTTGGTTTCCCTGTGGTCCCTCAGGAGTGTGCCCAGTGGCTTGCCAAGCTCTTTTCCTAAGGGTGCTCTGCCCCTACCCAACCCCAGGGCTTTGGTTTGCCCAACACAGGCAAGCTAGTCCCTGAACATTGGGAATGCTTAGCACCCTTCCCAGTTCTCACAGCTACACCCCAGGTGTTTGGGCTACTCACCTGCACTTCACCATACCAGGCTCCCCAAATTCCTGGGAGCATTTTGCACATCTAAACCAGCTTCTTGAGCCTCCCTGCTGTCCCCAGTGGAGGCCTAAGGCCATACCACAAATTCCTGGAACTTGTCAGGAGGCTACACATTTGAGTGGCTTCCGCCTTCTTACTTGAATCTTGGTCTTGGGAAAGGATGAGACTGAAGTGGATTATGTTCGGGGACGGAGTGTGTGCTCTTTTAAAGCCAAAATAGATTGCACAGGGAATTATCTGTGCCTCTCCTCTGCATTAAATAGGTAATGTCAGCCCATGTGGTCAGGAGGCCCAAGCTTCCTTGCTTCCTTGAATCTTACTGGTCAAGGTGATGCTTCCCTAATGCCAGTGCTGTTCTATGCAAGAGCTCTGGCCAGGGAAGTGGTAAGTGGACCAGTACTCAGGCCCGGCGTCGAAAATGCCTATAGACACAACCTTATGAAAGTCATTGGGGTTTTCATCCCCGCCAGACCCTGACATGTTGTCACCTCTGAGAATTTAAATCAAATTAGCCTGAAGCAAATTAAGGACATGGCTAATTCTGCGTCAATGTCAGAGCTGTAGGACACAACAGGATTTTATTGCTTCTTTCAGAATAAGAGAAATTACATTCCAAGTTATTTAGATTCATTTCACTTCTTGGAAGAAGAAAACCTGAGATTAGTATTCTGAGAAGATGGAGAGATGCCTTGATAAAACCAGATTCTCTATTCTGTATCTGTCAGATTTTATTTGGCCAGTGATACAGATTTCAATTTTCAAGGCCTCTAGAAGGAAAAAGAGCCTGATGTATAATATCACAACTGAATACACAGTTTATTTCATGGTTTGAATTATAAACAAAAAGGAAGTGGATGATTTTAAACAATATTTCTAAACTTCCTTCAATGATTGTTTTCTGTGGAGATTGCAGATGTGTCTTCTGGGCGCATTATTGGATTAAACAAATGGAAGTTCGCAAGCTATCGCATTTTTGGTTAAAAGCTCCTCTTACACTCAGTAACCACATCCTTCCACTGAATATGGCCAACAGACCTGTTAAATGAACTAGAAGAAAGTTCTCTCTGTGCAAAGCCACAGGACTTGTGCTGCTTCAGTCCTTACAGTGGCAGCTAACTTGTGTTTGCCACTCCATTGCAGTTTGCAGGCTGTGTTTCCTCTGTGCTGATGGTAGGCAATGTGAGGGCAGGGAACTGTATCTTCTTTGTTTTTGTGTCACTGGTAGCTCTTGTCTGTGTCTTCCTGTCCTTAGTTTTCAGGAAATGATTGCCGAATTGAATTAAACAAGCCTAAAGTAAAATGTTGAAGCAATGGATGGGAAGCAAATTATCTTTAAGCTTCAGTGAGTAACTTCCAATAAAATCTAGTAAGCCAATTTATTCCATTATGCAGTTGAAATGGCTTCGCCGTTCTCAGAGTGGTGGGATCATCACGGAACATTTACTCCTAACGTCATCTCTGTTGTAAAGACAACAAACAAGCCGAGCTCTGTTAATAAAGTGGTAAATCCTTATAACAGACCACTTGATATACTACCGTCACAACTTCTTGCAAGTCACAGTTTAGGTTTCCAGTCAACAAACGTTGATTGAGTGTCTGCAAGGAGCTGGAACTTGAAAGATGGGAATGAAAGGTGCTGTCTCTAGGGCAAAGGGTTGAGAACATACTCTTGCAAGTCAGTTGATCTGGGTTGAAAGTCTAGCTCTGCCACTTTTTACCTGTGCCACACTGGACAAATAATACAACTAATGCTGTTATCGAGGGAGGTAGCAACCGTCCACCCTCCTCTGCCTCCCCTCCCTGCTTCCTTCCCATGGCGCCCTTCCCCCTCCCCCTTCTCCCTCCTGTCTCCTTCCCTGCCTTTCCCTCCACTGCCCCTCCCCCACTCCACTCCCACCCCACCCTGTCGCCCCCCAACACCCCAGCCTGGCCAGGAGCGCCCTTGTTCTCTCATGCTGGCACAGGAAGCTCTGTGTCCCCATGGCTGGCTGCAACAAGGATGGCACTCGTGGCACAGCGCTTGGTGCTATTGCTCCTGGCCAAGGTATTTGCAGTCTCTTCGGCCTCTGAATTTAGTCACCATTCACGATACAGAACACCAAACTGTGCTCAGTATAGATTACCAGGATGTCCCGGGGACTTTAACCCTGTGAGTGGCAGCGACCTGTCCACTTATCCCAATGAATGTACTCTGTGCGTGAAAATCAGGGAAGATGGTCATGATATTAAAATCATCTGGGATGAACCATACAGGTGGAGCAGTTTACAGAAAGGAAGATGGAGAGACCACCTTCCCTGGCACATGAGATAAATTTCACTTCCCCCTTTTCTCTTTTCTCATGTTTCTTTGCCTGGGATTTGCTAACCCACATTGTCTGAGAGGAGATGTGGAAGACAGCCATGTGTAGCGATGGAGAATGCTGTTTCTTGACTTTTGACCCATGAGTTAACCGTATTGTCCAGATGACCTGTGTGCTCCTTTATTTAGTTGGAATAAAATCAGCAGTGAATTAAAAAAAATACCGTGTATCAGTTTCTTTAACTGTAAGTTGGGTATATCGTATACTTAACCTTATGAAGAGTGAGATAATGCATGTAAAGTGCTTACTGTTGCCTGGTACTTCGGAAGCGTTCAGTAAATGTTAATCATTACTCTCATTAGAGGTGCGCTTCCTGACCTCAGGGGCCTGGCAGCCTATTATAAAGCATGACAAATGCCATTCCTGCCTCAGGATATTTTGCACTTGCCGATCCTTCTGTTGAAACAAGCTTCCCTCAAATACTCATGTGGCATGCACGCTCATCTCCATTTTTACTTAAATGCTGATATCTCAGTGACAGTTTCCTTCACGACCCCATATAACACTATCCCCCTTCTTCCTGGCACCCCTTATTTTCATTTCCTGCCTAATTTTTCATCTTATCATCATATAAAAGCGCATTTACTTATTTATTCTGTTTATTGTCTGTCTCCCCTCAATCAAATGAAAGTCCCAGAAGGGCGAGTATTTTGGTCTAGTTTGTCACTGATCTGTTATCGGTGCTTGAAACGACGTGTGCCTCATGTTAGGTGCCGAAGAAAAATCTGTTGAAAGAGTGAATGAAAGACCCTTCATGGGAGTCTAGAAGGGAAGACATGTCAAGCTCTGCCTACATGTATCAGGGGCGTGTTCACAGTGAGGTGACTGTTTCTGTTGAGTCTTAGGCCAGCAGTTCTCAATGTTTCTTTCATTAAGACATACGTGGAGGGTTATATTCCTGTGTTTGATATCCGATTGACAGTTTCTAAGATGCTACCGTAGCTACACTCCTTTCTCTATAGGTCAAGAGAGCAAATTAGAATTCAAGTGAGAGTGATATTATTTTTGGGATAATGTCAAATCCCTCTAATATTTATTTTAAAAGGTAAACTACTTCCATACTTTATACAGTGATAGTTTTCAGTAATCAAGATGTTGTGACTGATCTTACTACTGGGGTATTGAAAAATGTATTCAAGGATGCATTTTCCAGACAGACAACCAGGGGGACAGTATTTGAGATAGAAGGAACGACATGAGTGAAGGACGAGGACACAGTGTGGTAGTGGAACCACAAATAACCTGGTATGACTTAAGCAGAGGAGGCCTGGGAGGGAAGTAGTGAGAGATGAGGCTGCTTAGGGCCAAATTACAAAGGGCCTGTTTGCTAAACTAATTTTACCCAGAAGACAGTAGGAGATGTTGCCTAGTGGTTCTAAGTAGGGTTGTGTTATATTTTTAAACTTTAATTTTACAACTTAATTTTTAAAAAGAATAAGCAATAAATTCACATGGTACAATGTGTGAAAGAGCATATACAGTAAAAAGTCTCCCTTCCTGGGGATAATTGATATTTCTAGTATTTAATGTATACTTCTAGAGATCACCATTGATTTTTGTAGCTGAGTAGAACTCCATGGTATACTTTTACCACATTTTCTTAATGCACTTCTGTATTCATGGGCACTTGTGTTGTTTCCACATCTTTGCAATTGTGAATTGTGCCACTATAAACATTCGAGTGCAGATGTCTTTTTTATAGAATGTCTTTTGTTCCTTTGGGTAGATGCCCAGTAATGGGATTGCTGGATAGAATGGTAATTCTACTTGTATCTCTTTAAGGTATCTCCCATATTACTTTCCACAGAGGTTGTACTAGTTTGCAGTCCCACCAGCAGTGTAGGAGTGTTCATATCTTTCCGCATCCACTCCAACATTTATTGTTTTGGGACTTTTTGATAAAGGCCAGTCTCACTGGAGATAAGTGATATCTCATTGTGGTTTTGATTTGCATTTCCCTGATGATTAGAGATGTCGAGCATTTTTTCATATGTTTCTTGGCCATTAGTCTATCTTCTTTTGAAAAGTTTCTGTCCTGTAGGCTTTCTTTACTATTATTTTTTATTCTTTTTTGTTTGTCTTTTGTTTTATTGGGTTATTTCAAATGACCTTTCTTCAAGTTCTAAAATTCTTTCTTCTCATTAGTCTGTTGTTGACATTCTCGACTGTACTTTCAATTTTATTCATTGAATTCTTCAGCTTCAAGATTTCTGTTTAGTTCTTTTTTACCTATCTCTGTTGAATTTCTCATTCAGATCATGGATTGCTTTTCTGATTTTTGTTGAATTGTTTGTATTTTCTTGTATCTCACTGAGTTTCTTTTGTTTTTAATCTTTTTATTTATTTATTTATTCAGGATATTATCGGGGTACAAACATTACGGTTACTTGTAATGCATTTGCACCACCCACGCCAGGGCTACAAGTGTGTCCCTCCCCCATACAGTGTGTTCTGCTTCCGTTGTGGGTTTACTCCCCCACCCACCCCCTGACCAGCACCCAATGAGTATTACTACCATGTGAACACCTTAGTGTTAGTTAGTTAGTAGCAGTTTGATGGCGAGTACATGTGGTGCATGTTTTTCCCTCTTTGTGATACCTCACTTCAAAAGATGGGCTCAATCTCTATGCAGGATAATATAAGAGGTGCTAGATCACCACTGTTTTTTGTAGTTGAGTAGTACTCCATGGTATACATATACCACATTTTATTAATCCACTCATGTATTGATGGGCACTTGGGTTGCCTCCACATCCTTGCAATTGTGAATTGTGCTGCCATAAACATTTGAATGCAGATGTCTTTATTGTAGAATGTATTTTTTTCCTTTGTTTTATTTAAGTTCATTATTTTGAATTCCTTTTTAGCCATTTCATAGATTTCCTTTTCTGGGGGGCCGTTACTAGAGAGTTACTGTGTTTCTTTGGAGGTGTCATGTTGCCTTGCTTTTCATGTTTCATGCGTTCCTACATTGATACCTACCTGCACATGTGGTGGAATTGTTACCTCTTCCAGTTTTATGGAGTGGCTTTCATAGGGAAGGACTCTTTTCTGCAGGTGTGTCCTATAGTGTCAATTGGGTAGGGCACTTTGGCTTTTGTTCTGGGTAGGTGCAGTAGTGTAGTCTCTAGGTGATTTGTTGGCTGTAATCATTGTCAGCAGCATCTGTGAATGAGTGCCTCAGTGGTCTAGATTGCAGTTGTTAGTTGAGGCAGTGGCACAGCTTTGCTGGGGTAGGGGCTGCCTGGCAGGCTGATTCTCAAGCCCTGTGATGGTGCATGCCAGGTGAAGTAGCTCCACTTGGTTCCTGGTGGGCATGCACAGTTTGTGGCAGCTCTGGCAGTTTAGGGGTGATGTAGTTTTCTGATGCAAGAAGTCTCTGGGGGAAATGTGATTCTCTACCATATGGTGCTGTTAAGTTTTTAGTGTACTAAAATTTTTTTTTTTTTAATGTTTGGAGCATTCTGTTTTATTTATCTCATTCTACTGAACTTTAGGCAAGTCAGAAAAAAACTTTCAAATTAATAGCTTGAAATACTTTTAAACAGCTAGAATTCCAGCTGTTAATGTAATAAAAGATAACTTACACCACTATGTAATAGAGTATCATTGTAAACATAGATAACACAATGAAGAAATGCTTGTTTTGTATTGTTCCAGAGCTTCCTTAAAATGAGGAAGATTTCTCTAATAATTCAGACTCTTCAATTTAGTTTAGAAAATGTTCAAGACCCTTTCTGAAAGGGCACTGTGCTCTAGACCTTGCACAGGGGTATCAGTTTCCTAGGGCTGCTGTAATATGCTACCACAAACTGGGTGGATTAATACAGCAGAAATTTGTTTTCTCACAGTTCTAGAGGCTAGAAGTCTAAATTCAAGGTATTGGCAGGCCATGGAGAGAATGTATCACATGCCTTTCTCTTAGCCTCTGGTGGTGTTGGCAATCCTTGCCATTCCTTGTCTTGAAAATGCGTCACTTTAATCTCTGTATCTGCATCTGTTACATGATATTCTTCCTTTGTGCCCATCTCTTCTCTTCTTATAAGGACATCAGTCTTTATAAGTCATAGTGGATTAAAGGTCCCCCCTATTCCAGTACTACTATACTTGCAATGACCCTATTTCCAAATGAGCTCACATTCTGAGGTTTGGAGAAGGACATGGAATTTGGGGAGGGGGGACTCTATTCAACCTAATACATGGGGCTTCTAAAATGGATAACAAATGGCTTCTGCCTTCAGGAAGACATAGTTGCTGGTACAGTTGGGGAAATGGATAGAGGAAACTAATGCAAGGCAATGTGTTCAAGTGGTAATGGGTACAGAATACTGTATACACATGGAGGAGTCAGTGACTCGTTGTGACTACAGGGCAGTCATGAAAAGCTTCAGGGTGTAGGTGCTGACAAGCCTGAAGAATATCTAGTACACAGAAACAGAAATGCTGGGCATTCTTGATTGAGGGACCAGTCCGAGTAGGCACAGTGTTATACTTGTGCACCTACTACGTGGGATGTGTGAGACATGTAGAGAGTATGGCTAGAGGATTGCATGGCCTTTGGGCACTGATTGCATGTGTTGTGGTGGCCACTGGGGAGGGATGGAGAAGGGAGGAGAGATGAAGTGAGAAGGAGACAGGAAAGGTGATGGGATCCCCATGTTTCTTTCTGTGAGTGACTGCCGCAGAATGGGATCTTCGGAGTAGTGTGTAGGAGTGGTCAAGGGGAACGGTCAAGGGTAGGTCGGATGACGATTCCATGAGGGAGCTCTAGTAGATATTGCTGAACTCAGAGGAGTTAGACTAGCTGATTCTTTTTTTCTCTGTACTTCAGCAGATGCAAAGGACTAGGCGAATGCTATGCTTCTGCTTAGCTCTCCGGCTCAGCAATTATTAGGTAGAAATATCTTTTCACTGATCATATCTTGTATCTTTCACTAGTTATTATGCTTTTTATTCCTCCTTCCTTCCTTCCCATTGCACACCTTCCATATTCCAGGCGCTGGAGATACAATAGTGAACAAGGAGACAAAGTGTCATTTTAATTTCCTCTCTATGGCACTAGCGCAAGGAGTACATAGTAGGTTCTCCATACATGTTGCTTTGAATTGAGTATGAGTGAGGAAAAATGACAAGGCACTTTTGCCCAAGGCAATAAGTTCTGCTTCAGAGTAGAACGGCTTTGAAAGATGATTTCAGGGACCTCCTTAGGAGCGGGTGGAGAGTGGGTGGCTGTTTACATAATGCGTGATTTCTGAGTCATCAAAAAGGCTCCTTTGCCTCCTAAAATATCTCCTTCATGCAGGCTGTAGGTGCTTTTAATTCCACTATTGGAAGTTGTTTTCCCAAGGTTTTCTCCTCTGCTAGAATGTAAGTGCCCTGTGGAGAGAGGATATCCATTTACCCTCATTAGCTTTTTGTCCCTTAATATGTGGATTTTCTCAGCCCTTTCTGCATAGCAGGTTTTTGGGAAAAGCACAGTGAGGGAAAAGGAGACCCAGGGGAGGAATATTGGCTATACCAACAGTAAACTTTGTCAAAGTTAACAGTTTGGATGAGACTGACCCTGGGGGATGTAGTCCCTTGGTCTAGAAGAATCCTTTATTATTCTTGCATCCAGCCATTTGCTTGTCTATGTTGGACAAGGAATGATTATTTATGTTGTAAGTTTTATGGCTATGAAACTGTTGTTTTGTTTTTTAAAGGGCCATAAATCTCTCATCTCTCCCACTCTCACCTCAACAAAATAATTTGTGTGACAACCTGATTTCTGGTCTGTATTGCCAAGGCTATGCCACGTACAGTTTATGTGTTCAGAAGGCCTCTATGTTTTTCAGGGTAGGCTAATGCTACCTGCTGTGATGAATATCCCCCACAGTTTCAGTGGCTTATTTCAGAGGTTTCTTTCTCAATGTCACAATACAATTCAAGTTGATCGGGGGTAAGGGGTGTTCCATGGAGTCCTTCAGGGACCCAGGCTCCTTTCATGAGGTAGGTCCACCATCTTCAATACATGGCCTCAAGATCTAACCAGCCTCATCTGAAAGGCATTCCAGGGGAGGAAAAAGCATGTAGAGAAAGGATATTTATTTTTAACTGTATTGGCCTGGAAGTGACACACATTTCACCTCACATTCCACTGGTGAAAACTAGTCCCAGGGACCCACCCACATGGAAGGAGATGGGAAAATATAGTTTAGCTGCATATTGAAGAAGAGGAAACAGTCTCGGTGGATCTCTGATATAGGCTTATCAGAAAGCATTTATACATTTTCATTCTGTCTGTGACATAACTTGACCCTTGGGTTGTTGTCATTAAGAGGACAGTAGACAAGAGAGAATAGCAGTGACCTAGAAACTGTCTGGTGTTTAGATAGTGAAAAATCATTCAATCTGCTTGATGAAGGACACATCTTCCTTCCTTGGATTTTTGCTATATAAGGGAGGACAATGTCTTGATTCAAAGAAATGTCTCTGTTTTGTTTCCTCTTTTAATGGAAGTAGTAAAAAGCGAATGGCAATTTCCCTTGCATGTAATCTTGCAATCATCTTAGAATAGGAGTTTTTGGGGTTTAAACAGTATGACTTCTCTAAGTGTTTTAGTTCTCTTTGCCGATAAGAGCATGTTAGCATGTGGAGAAAATTTAGAGGTCCTCAATCCACCACCCTCGTTGTCTAGAGAAGGGACTCCAGAGGTAACTGAATTATCCAAATTTGCAGCAAGTTACTGATTAGTATGGGTCTCAGACCACATTTTCCAGATTTCTACTCTGGTGTTCTTTTTACATCATGATGCTATTCCCTACAGAACGACCATTTGGAGAATAGGCCTGGCCAGGTGGGATCAGTGGACACCAGCCAGAAGGGTAGAGTCTTGACCAGATGAAATCAGAAGCTTCTTTTTAGCTCTCAGGTTCTTCGATTGATTGTGCTAAGTATTAATAGATGGTGTCTGATTGTATGATCTGTGGCCTGACAGAAGTGTTGTAGCCTTTCAAGAATTTATAACTTTCCTCAGAAAATAGAATCTTATTTCTTTGTTCTTCTCAGCTATTTCTTTAATTCATTTTTTAGCTTTTTTTAGCTTTTTGTTTTTCTATATCTTTTTTAAATTATAAAAGTAACAATCATAATTATAGAAATGAAGTAAATATATAAGTATATAAAAATATATACAAATATCGTAAAAATTTTCCTGTAATTCCGTAACTTGATAATGCAGCAGTAACCACTATGAATGTGTTTTGGTGTGTTTCCTAACCATTTTCCAACACATATATATTTGCATACTTATGTACAATATAACTATAATAAAATGTTATGCAATATTATTCAATATGAAATATGCAACCCTTAAAATATATGGAAAGGTGCTCATATAGTTGTTTACTTATGCAAAATATAATTCTAATTATATTCGTTTTGTTTGTTTGCTTGTTTATTTGCTTTTCAATGGAAGTAGGAAAAAGGTAGTGGAAATCTCCATTCCACGTATCTTGGAATAAAATTCTAATTTTATTTTTTTAAGAATTGTATAATATTGCATCTCATAGAAATACACTATGCTTTAAGTAATGGTCCAAGTGGGGAGGAGGGCGGGGAGTAATATCTTTGGTTCTTTTGGTTCTTTGACGCCATGTTCCTCTTCTCATAGGGTATCAGCAGCTTGTTCAGTTCTCTGAAAGTTGTCCGGCTGCTCCGTCTAGGGCGAGTGGCACGAAAGCTGGACCACTACATTGAATACGGAGCTGCTGTGCTGGTCCTGCTGGTCTGTGTGTTTGGGCTGGCTGCACACTGGATGGCCTGCATCTGGTACAGCATCGGGGACTATGAGATCTTCGACGAGGACACTAAGACGATCCGCAACAACAGCTGGCTCTACCAGCTGGCGATGGATATTGGTACCCCTTACCAGTTTAATGGGTCTGGCTCAGGGAAGTGGGAAGGTGGTCCCAGCAAGAATTCCGTCTACATCTCCTCGTTGTATTTCACCATGACCAGCCTCACCAGTGTGGGCTTTGGGAATATTGCCCCATCCACAGACATCGAGAAGATCTTTGCGGTGGCCATCATGATGATTGGCTGTAAGTATGACACTGCTGGGACAGGGGTGGTAGGGACATACTGTTTGGTCATCTCGTCTGCTAGCTGGAAATAAGGCAATGGCTACTGTGCCAGCAGGATCAGGAGTATAATAACTTAAAAGAAGGGACAAATTTTTTTTTAAGACTAGGTTTACAGTTATTCTAATAAAGCAGTACATGCTCACTGCAAAAAAAAATTTAGAAAATACAAAAGAATACAAAGTAGAAAATAAAGACTTCCATAATTCTACATCTCAGAGATAACCGCTATTACTTTTGGTGTCTACTCTTGCAAGGCTATTTCTATGCATATCTGAACACACAGATACAGATTTTTATAAAGTTAAAATGAGATCATGCTACACATATAATTTGGTAAACTGTTCATAGGACAGTGAATTGTGGAAGTCTTTCCATGTCTGGTTTTTTTTTTTGCCTTTTGATAAAAATTGTATATTTTTAAGGTGTATAATGTGACATTTTGATATACTGTACATATACATAGTGAGATGATTACAGTGAAGCAAATTAACATATCCGTCTCTTCATATAGTTACCTTTTTTTGGTAAGAGCACTTGAAATCTACTCTTTTAGCCAATTTCCTGTATACATTAGACTATTCTTAACTATAGCCATCATGCTAAATTAGGTCAATTTAAACATAGCTCTAGATCTGCACAGCCCAATATCGTATAGGAACAAGAATATATGAAAAATGAATGCAAAACATCTCATTAATTATGTTTTATATTGGTTATATGTCAAAATAACAATATTTTAGATATATTGGGTTAAATAAAACATTATAATTTAATTGGTTTTTTGGCTCCTAGGAAAATTGTAAATCTTATTTCTATTGGATAGTGCTGATCTAGGTCAACATTTCTGATGTCTGCTTGATAACTGAGAAATTTTCCAACTCAAAAAGAAAGAAAAACCACACACAGAGAAAAAAAGGCTCTTACTGGGTTGAGAAATAATAGGTTATTGGAGTAATTCGACTGCATTGAAAAACAACCCTAGTTCTTGAGGAAGATACCTAAATCTGAATCATTTACCTGTTAACCATTGTGTAGCTGTTCCATTGCTGAGTCTAGAAACAACTTTTGGCTGCAAACAGGAATGAACTCCCTTCATTCAAGGGAGTCTTAGGTAGGAGTGAACCTAACTGGGGGGAGGGGAGGGAGGAAAGTAAATGCGCTTACACGGATTCGATTCATTGTGAAACTGCCAAGTGCACCCTGTTGGCACTTCAGTGACAAATATCAGTTTGGACAGTGGTCTGGTTACTCTGGAGGACTCTTGGGCTCTGGTTCCACAGGCAGAAACCTTTTTGCTTGATGTGCTCCTTCAGGGTGCAGTTGATGAATTAATTAATTGTTACACCAACCAGGGATGCCTTGCAAAGCATCCCACTTTGTGAGTGGCCTTTGTTACCCCAAATGGTCACATTTGCTGCTTCCTACCTCCTTTTACACAGCTGTCTCATCACCTCTGATGCAGCCCTTTCATAAAAGCCCTCCCTGCAGGCAGAGCTTGCCTGAGAGTATTTACAGAATGTGTCCAAGGGGGTAATTGATTTGTGAGAAGCATGTGCCAATGGAGCTTTTGGGTTTGCTCCTTATTTTAAACTGGGTTTTAATAGAGATGATTGCCTGGCCCTGGGAAGCAGCCTTAAGGATCTGTGGGTGGCTAATTGCTTCAGCTTAATTAGAACTTGAGGTGCTTTCTCATGGCACAGAAAGGGATTTAAGACCTTTGCTCTTCTAAAACTGTTTTAGCTGTAACTGCACCTATTTCTTACGGCGTGCTTGCAGCAATTTTGTGAGCCTTGGGGTACCCAGTAAACAACCAGATGCACTGTGCTCAGGACACGATGTGATTTCCTTCTCCTACAGGGGGAGATGAGACACTTTGTCAATCTAAAGACCTCGTTATATCCATTACGGAGAATTTGCTAAGAGTGGTCAGTTAGAAAATGAGCTCCATTTCATGGGCTCCCCAAAGGCTTTCAAACATGAGTAGATTTCCCTGCAACTTCTTACTTGGAAGAAAAGAAAACAGTTCTGGTGGCATATAATAAGGACAAGCAATTCGTTTTTTTCCAAAACCATTCTTCTATGGAAAACATAATTTCTTGGGTATAGTCTCCAGGGAAAACCTCAGTTATTACCATCTCTTTTCTCTCCCCACCTTCTCAGAGTCAGAGGTTTCTATTTCTTTTTTTAAAAAAGTGTAATACATGGGTAGTCACCTCTGTATTATGCAGCCGACTGTGATGTTTAGGCAAGCACATCTATTTAACACCATTTCCTGAACACTTGTTGTTTTCTAGGCACTGTGCTAAGTATGCTACACACGATTTCTGCTGCTCATGACAACTGTATACTTTAGAGATTATTATCTCCATTTTGTAAGGAAATGGAGGCTCAGAGAAGTTAACTCACTTTCCCAAGAACGTGGGGCTAGTGGGCAGGAGAGACAGGATTCAGATCCAGGGCTCTGTCCTGTGATGTGTGGTCTAACAACACAGACCTCCACAGTCTCTCCACATTTACACACTGACACGTTGAAAATTCTCTCCGTAAACTTTAACAAGCCAGCAGTTTCTGCCGTGGAAACTTTCTCTGCTTGTTTGTTGTTGTCATATTAATTTAAAAACAAGATTGTGGTACAAACTCAGGGGACCAGGTGCTTAGGAAATGAGCTATTTTTCAGCAACCTGTCACTTACCGTTACAGCTGTTCCAGTCTCCGTGTGACACATGTCTGACAAATTCTGTACTAACAGGAAAGTTATTGCACTCCGTGTAATGTGTTAGTAATTACCCTTGTAAACTCACATTCCAAACAACCTTTGTTCAGGACAAGTGCTGATGTCTTATTAGATTTATGGGATTCTTGTTTATCTTGCTTTGCCTGTGTGTACACATGTGCACACTTACCTCCTTCCTGTACAGCTCACAGATTGGATGGGCACCAGAACCGAGATCTCTAGTGCTGGGAAGCATTGATCACAGCCTGTATTTATGCCGAGGGCTTGATGCCGCCTTCCTCCCAGGTTACCCTGCAGTCAGGCCTAGCATTCCTTAAGGGATAAAAAGAGACACAAAGCCAGTGGGCTTTTGAATTACTGGGTACGCTATGATGTTTTCCTCTTTGCATTGAATTTTACGTGCCTTAGTAATATTTCTTGGCTATTCCGTTGCAGTGTATTGACCATAATATAGATTATCCAAGCTTTCTGTTGCCTCTCCTCCCTGATCTATGCTCTGAACATTTTCTTACAACTTAGCTAATTCCCCAGAGGATGCCAGGAAGCAGGAAAACATTTTCACGCTAGCCCACCTTTCTCAGTTTCTGATTTAAAAAAAAAAAAAAAATTGCATTAGGAAAGGTGAAAACTGTTGGCTAAAATGAGGTTTTGTGATTAGCTCTGGGTTTCGGGGATCTATGACGTCTCCGACTGCCTGGTTTTATGTCCAGCTTCCATTCTGGGGTCTTGGCCTGCACCAGGCCCTGCCCTGGTCCCCCTGCCCTCCTTGTGTGGGTCCGGCATAGTCTCCAGCAAGGACTAACGTGAGGTATGGTGAATAGACTCACTTTTTTGCACACCTCTCTCCTATGTGTTGGCGATGCTGAAAGAAGCACAGGCCACACCAGCCCTCTCTGTGACATCTAGGAGAGGATCCCCCCAATTCAAGAGGCACATCCTGCCTTCCCCGACAGGTACCAGGCTAGGTGCTAAGGATTCAGAGACTACCGCCATGGCTGGTGGTCTCAAGGAGCTGACAGTCTGGTGGTGGTGGAGGCGGGTGGGAAGGACAGAGATAGGCCCTATCGGCCCACCAGACAGTGACAAAGGCCTAGCGATGGAGTCTTCACCATGGCTAAGCCTTGCCCTGGCCTCCCCGGGATCCCTCAAAAGAGGAAGCATTGTCAGGGGAGGAGTCCCTTTATCTGGGTGGTCTCGGTTTCAGGTTAGGGACATGACCCCGTCTGAGGGAGCTCTCCAGGGAGAATTTGATGATGATGAGACAGTTCCCATTTTCTAAATATGGGCTTTGCACTTTTCTGATTCTTTCCTGATAATGTCATTGCTGTCATCCTGTCATTATAAGTCAGCCGCATCCACTTCCTTTCTCTCTGATAATGGCAGGGGGTCTAGACGTCGTATCCTCCAGACACTCTCCACCCCCAAGCCTCACATTTGGTCTCCTACCTCAACACTGCACAGCACCTGTCACTTTGAATTCATTCCTTTCTTCCCAGTCCTCCTCCACCTCAGCTTCTTAAAACCCTAGCTAAATGTCAGTGCTAAAGGGACTCTTGTGAGCATCTGTTTGGTCCAGAAGAACCTCTCCTTCTAGTTCTTCTTCTGGGCCAGACACCATCCTGATCAATGCTTCAGGCAACCTCTCCCCAGGCCTGGGTGTTCCCAGACAGCAACTGGACCTACCCCTAGTGGGGAAGGGACACCAGGTGCTGCACCCCTGGACACTTGACCCTGCTGCCTAACCCACTGGTAGCCGAGCAGTATGCTTTGTGGCCTCACTTCAGTTTGGATTGTCACTTGCATTCAAGTAGGGGTTTTTCCCTGCCTCCTTCATGACCATGTTTAAAGATTTCTTATTTCTTTCCATTTCACTTTTGCTGAATATCCACTTTTGCATTCTATATCAATATACTGATTTTTCTAGAATGATGTGGGTTACAACTCCCAGGAGGTCATCATAATACTTTTAAGAGACTTCAAACACATAGGGGACTGTTAATAAATATTTATTGACTTGTTGAATCTGAACAGTTGAGAAAGCCTGGAGTTTTGGAAGGAGTCTTCAGTGCTGTTGGCAAAGATTCTTTTTTTTACAGATTCTGGATTCTGCTGTGGGACGAAGACCCAAAGTAATAGTGGCAACAACAAGGCTTCCCGAAAGCTTAGGGTTGGTCTGGCTACTTTGCAGTCATCAGAGACCCAGCTTCTCTGCTATATTCACATATGGCTTCCATATGGGGATCCCATATGGCTGTTCCAACTTCAGCCATATGTTCTTATTCCAGAAAGTAGAAAGAAGAGAAAGGGGAGGGTTGGCCACACTCCTTGCCTTTGAGAACAAGACCAGGAAGTTGTCTAATACTTTTGTTCACATCATTTGCTGAAACTTGGTAACCTGGCCACTTGGTAACCTCCAGCTGCAAGGGAGACTGGGAAATATAGTCTTTACTTTGGGTGGTCATGTGGCCAGGTAAGAGTACAGTTATATAGACAAGGAGAACAGATATCGGGGCCTGACTAGCAGTGTCTACCTCAGCTTTCTTCCTTTTCCTCATCTTCACTCAATCAGTAGCAGGAACCATTAGCCTTCCAGGACAGGCAGACGCTGTTGTAGCTTTATCCCTGAATTGCTAGTTGAGAGACTCAAGTCCTAGATCTGCTCTGAGCAGATCTTTAATAAAAATTAAAGGTTGTACAACCTTTAATTTTTATGGATTAGAGGTAAGAGGCTCTCCTGACAATCTCACTTGGTGGAAGTGAAAACTAAATGGGATAATGATGTGTGACAGCTCTTAGAGAAAGTTTAAAATTCAGATGCCATGATTTTATTGTTGTTAATAACAGTGATTGTTTCTTGCTCTTCCAAGTTAATTCTTTATTTCCCGTTCTTAGAAAAAAGAAAATAATAATGGCTGCTCCCTTGTCAGGAGCATGAGAAGGCTGTTTAATTTCATTTTTGGTTTATGTTTATTTTGGGAAATGGGGCAGTGTTCAGAATGCTGTGGGAGAAATAACCTTTCATTTCTCATTTATTCTTAGAGTTCTTTTCTGGCCAGAAAATCAGCTTGTTTTTCTCTAGAATCTGATGTTTTTAAAAGTTCAACTTGCCACTGTGCATTTCAGTTGGACATCCCCATCTTCGACACTACCTGAGACTACTCCTCCCTTTCTCCTCTCCTCCAGAAAACTAACTCTGGTTACTCCCACCCTGTTCTCAACCCTCAGTTACTTTCTGCTCCTAAGGCTGATGGACCCTGTTTTGTGTTTATTCACTTGCACTTACTTTATGCTGCTCTATGAACAATCTTATGACATCACAGTTATTTTTTCTGCCTGCTGTATGTTTTATCCAGCTCTGGTGAGACTTGAAGCTTCTGGAGGGTAGGACTTGTGGTCTCTCTCTGCTCTTCCTCATCTCCTCGTGCCTGGGCACGTGCTGCTGGAATGCAGGGAAGAGTAGGGGCTTTGGAACTGAGGCTTCCAGGCCCACTGCTGCCCTCGATTAATGCTTTGACCTTGGGTAGTTTCCTCAGCTGAAAATGGAGGTACCGTTTGGGGATGGAAAAACAAAAGGATGCAAAGTATCTAGCCCAGTGTTTCCACACGGTAGCCCTCTCTCTGCTCCTGTGTTTCCTCTCTTACAGCACATTTATAGGACTCGACAAACAATAATGTTTCTCAACCATTTATTAGTCCTTTGGGTGTGCTCTACTTTAAGAGAATTAGAACTTACATAAAATATCAGATGCATTATAGTTTTTAATGTACAGGTCATTAAATATATCTGGATGTGAGCTTCCCTAGATAGAAAGCTTAAAAAAAAATTAGCCTGACTGCAGAGCAAGTTATGGGAAACTCTTAAATGAGAAGTCATTTCATGTGGTTGGGAGGCCTTCCAGGAATCACTGTCCAGGCCTGACTGACAGGATCTTCACCCGGCAGGGTGTGGTGCAGGAGCAGGAGGGCTCCCTCTGGAGAAGGGGAGAAAGGACTAGAAACAGTCATGCACTGAGCACTCAAGACATGCCCCGTGTCATGCTGGGATCTTTTTACTGCCCAACAACCCCATAAACAGACGTTCTTTCCCCTGTTTTGCAGATAAGAAAACTGAGGTTCAGAGGCACAAAATAACTTATTCAAGGTCACAGTTTAAGAGGTGGCTGCACTAGGTTTTGAATCCAGTTTTACCTGGCAACAAAGTCTTGCCCTTTGTTTTATTGCTCCCCTTGCTGGTTATTTTGGAAAGTGGTGGGGAAAATGTCCCGTGCAATGTGTATGTGTGTGTTGGGGGGCAGAGTAAAGAGTTGGGGAAAGAAAGGGGCAGTGGAGAGATGGCAGGGAGGGGGCGCTTTCCCTGGAAGATGTCTCCATTATTTTGCTGTTTTTTTATTTCAAAAAATTTAGGGGACACAAGAGTTTTTTGTTATGTGGATATATTGTATCATGCTGAAGTCAGGGCTTTCAGCGTAACCACCACCAGGATAGTGCGCATTGTACTCAATAGGTAGATTTTTACCCCTCACTGCCTCCCACCCTCCCACCTTCTTAGTTTCCAATGTCCATTATTGCTCTTTATGGCAATATACATCCTTCCTTTAGCTCCCACTTATAAGTGAGAACATGTGGTATATTTTTTTCAATTCCTGAGATACTTCACTTAGGATAATGGTCTCCAGTTCCATCCAAGTTGCTGCAAAAGACAATTTCATTCCTTTTTATGGCTGAGTGATACTCCCTGGTATGTATGTGTATTATGTACACTCCACATTTTTTTTTTTAATCCACTCATCAGCTGATGGGCACTTGGGTTGATTCCATATCTTTGCCATTATAAATTGCGCTGCAGTAAACATTTGGGTGCAGGTGTCTTTTTTTATAAAATGACTTATTTTCCTCTGGTAGATACCCAGTAGTGGGATTGCTTGATTGAATGATAGGTCTACTTTCAGTTCTGTGAGGAATCTCCATATCGCTTTCCATAGCAGTTGTACAAGTTTACATTCCCACCAACAGTATATAAGTGTTCCCTTTTCACCACAACCATGCCAACATCTATTGTTTTTTGACTTTTCATTAATGGTGATTTTGATAGGAGTAAGGTAGTATCTGATGGTGGTTTTAATTTGCCTTTCCCTGATAATCAGTGATATTAGTGTTTGCTTGTCTGAGAAAGACTTTATTTCTCCTGCATTTATGAAACTTACTTTTGTAGGATACGCAATTATTGGCTGGCAATTAATCTGTTTAAGAATACTAAAAAGGGGACCCCAGTCCCTTCTGGCTTGATAGGTCTCTGCTGTTAGTCTGATGGGTTTCCATTTGTAATCTACTTGTTGCTTTCATCTTGTAGCTTGTAGCATTTTCTCCTTCACATTGGTCAGGCTGATGACTGTGTGTCTTGTTAATATCCTATTTGATATGAATCTTCTATGTGTTCGATGACCATCTTGTATGTGGATATCTAAACCTCTAGTGATACCAGGGAAGTTTTTCACTATTATTCTCTCAGATGGGTTTTCCATGCTTATTGCTTTTTCCTCTTCTCCCTCAGGGATACCTATAATTATTATATTCATTCACTTTGCATATTCCCATGTATCTCTCAGTTATTATTCATTCTTCTTTGTCTTTTTTCTGCATTTTTTTTTTTACTAACTGGGTTATTTCAAAATCCTTGTCCTCAAGCTCTGAAATTCTTTTTTCTGCTTGGTCTAGTCTGTTGTTAAAGCTCTGCTGCATTTTGAAATGCCCTAAGTGATTCTTTCATTTCTTTAAGTTCTGTTATCTCTTTTCTAATGTTTCTAACTCTTTAGTGAATTTTTCGTTCATGTCCTGAATTGTTTTTTTGGTTTCTTTGAGATGGTTTTCTGCTTCCTCCTCAATTCCATTCGTCTTACTTGCCATTCAAAATCTGAATTCCACGTCTATTGTTTCAACAATTTCCTTCTGGTTGGAGTTCATTGCTGGAAAGCTTTTGTGATCCTTTGGAGGTTTCAAGACAGCCTGTTTTTTCATGTTGCCAGAGATTTTATGCTGGTGCCTTCTCATCTGGGGCCTCCTTTCTCAGCTCAAAACAGACAGCTGATATGGTACACCTGTCCTCCTCTACGTGGACCTCTGGTTGCTTGGTGAAAATAGGGATAAGTCCCTGGATGGTGTGTTTGGGTCCTACTCCAGGAGGCTGACCAGGCAGGAAAGGGGTGGATGCACTGTGAGCTGTTAATGCTACTGCTCTCCTGTGTCTCCCCTGTCCCCCGGTGGTTGTCACTAGGCCACTGTGGCAGGGCTGGCACCTGGCACAAGGTACACACACGAGGTGTGGCTGGCTGGTAGGCTGGGGCATACATGCGATTTGGAGGAGATTTGCTCAGTGTGGCATTCCCATGTGCAGGCCTTGGTGGCTGAGGTGCTAGGCGCATGCAAGGGGCGAGGTGCAAGCAGGGTGCAGTGCAGGTGCAGAGTATAGCGGGCCTGGGGGCAGAGCAGACCCCCAGGTCCAAGTGGGCCAGCAGGTCACAGCTCATGTGCGGGACCCCAGGACACAGTGGTCCTGTGGGGCAGGGTGCCTGTGTGAGATAGAGCAGGTCTGTGGGGCACACTGCTCATGCATGCGGGGCATGGTACCAGTGGGGCAGGGCACACGCAAGGTGTGGCACCCAGGGCATGTGACTGGCATAGGTCCACAGTGTGCAGTCCACCCAGATCCAGAGGTGGTGGTTGCACTGACTTTTACCCTACTTGGGGTCTTCTAGGCGGTAGCAGTGGTAGTGGTCCAGTGGCAGTGGCCGCTGAGGGCTACGGGCATGTTCTCTGCCCGGGTCCGGCAGGAAGTATGATTGAGTAAGATCATCCAGGCCATAGCAAGTGCTGGGCCCATGGTCTTCTGCTCTGCCCAGGTTTCCTAGTGGCAGCAGTGGTGCACATCACCTGCCCAGGGGGCCTGCACAGGTACCAGGATTCCCCACTCCCTCCTCACCCGGCAGGGGTAAGGGGAAGGCAGCAAAAACAGATCTGACCCCTGGACAGAAGTACCATTCTGGGGTTGGGATGCTACAGTGGCACCAGCCATAGTGCCCATGGCTTGCAAGCCAGCCGTCCCTTCTCTCTGGAGCAACACAGCTGAACAGCCTCCAGTCAGGTCTCTGTATCAGTCTGGAGGCCTGCTGTGGTGGAGGGGCTCTCCTGCCACTCAGGTCGCAATGTCCTCAGGGGAAGTGTGGAGTCTGGGATTCTCTCCTCTGTCCCTTTCCCGTGTGTGGGCACCTTGCCTAATTACCTCTGGTCCTGCTGAGTGGGTTGTCCCACTTCTGTCTTCACTCCTGCCTGTCTGTGGATTCCCAGTGCTCTTGCTCAGATGATGGATCCAAAGGTGGGCATGTATTTGCTGCTTCCAGGCCTTTCTGTGAGAATGGCATTGTGTAGCCTGCTTCTAGTCTGCCATCTTTGCCCCCTCTATTTTGATTTATAATTATGGTGATAAAATACCTGATCGCGTGTATTATGGGAGGACATTAACCTTGTTCATGGCTGGATTACTGCAGTGGGCAGAGGAATTTATCAGTTTTAGATGTTAGGAAGCTCTGATGATGGAATGCCTACTGATGAGGGTCATTAATCTCTGACTTTATGGGTACCCACATCATTTGTAACATTTTTTTCTTTTTTTAAAAAAAATAAGTTCCATCCAAATGGAAATTATCATGTGGAGATGTTGCTATAATCAAATCTTTTGTTTCTGTTTAGCTTCTATGTCTATTGTCTTCTTTGAAACTCACAATACTCCAGGGGCAGGTAGTGTTCTTCCCATTTTATGGATAAGGAAACTGTGGAGTGACTTTGCCAATGGTCACACAGCTAGTAAGAAGTGGAGCTGGGCTCATCACTCCCATCCCAGTGCTGTTCTTGCTCTTGCAGATCACCCTGACAGCAGTTGGTACTGGAAGCCACAGACCACACTAATTCCAACAGATTGTGGCAGCTGGTCCCTTTCTGGGATATCCTCAAAGCTTGAAGAGCAGGGGTGAAGCTGGGCAAAGAGTGGTTAAATCCTTCGTTCCGCTTACAGCAAAGGAACTTGATTAATCACATTTCACACCTCTTCGGCTGCTTTCTGTCAAGCATTTATTGTGACTCTTAATTGCTAGACTGACAACTGCAGGCAGCTAGAGAAAAATCATGCCGAGGAAAAAAGATTTCCTTTCCTTCTTCAAAATTGGTGGGAGGAGGGAAACCCACAAGGGAAATAGTTTCTAAAAATACGTAAATAAGTATGGTCCCTGAGAAAACAAATGTTAGATTTACCTGCAATTCCCCAGAACCTCAATCAATCAGCAGTTAGCTGAGTTCCTCTGGGTTTGTTCGAGTCCTGCCCTGTGCCGGGCACAGCGTGTGCACCAAGGATGGAGCAGTGAATGAGGCAGACATAAGCTCCGTCCCCTCTTTACTTACAGTCTGGTAGGGGGGCCAGATGAGTCAATAAGTGAGATGAATCTCCACTAAGGAAAGTGCAGGCTGTTATGGGAACATGTGCAAGGGCCTCTCCCCAGTAAGGAGGTCAAGGAGGGGTCGGCCAGTACATGCCCCATTTATCTGGGAAGAGCCCTGGGCCAGCCACTGAGGGCCTTCCTGAGATTTATCACATTGCATTGGTGTGTCGATGTCTCCCCAACTGGACTTCAAGCTGCCTCAGGTCCTGGTCCACAGTGGGCTCAGTAAATATTGAACGAGTGGAGGAAGGCAGGAAAAATAAGATACCATCCTTTCCTCAATTTGCTTACAATCTAGTTTGGGAAACACAAATGTAAACAGGAAAAAACCACGTGAAACCGGCAAGCACTAAGTGTTCATGAAATAGACTTTCAGACTTCTGGGAAGACAACAGTCATATCTGTAATGTGGCAGTGAGGGCGTTATGAAAGAGAAGAGATTTGACTTGGCCGATGAATAATGGGTAGGATTTGTATCACTGACAACAATGGGTAGGTAAGAACAGTATTAATAATGATGAATGATTGAACATATACTGTGTGCAGAGCACTTTATATACATTCTTCGTTCACCTCTTCTAACACCCCTAAGTCATAGGTATCATTATCCCAGTTTTACAGGTGAGGAAAGTGAAGCTCAGGGAGGTCCTTATCTTTTCCAGGATCAACATTTTTATGGATGGTGGAGCCAGAATGCAAACCCAGATATCTGACTCCCAAGCTCATTGTCTTTCCACCACTCTGAGTGGCCACTGCGGTCACTGTCAGCAATGAGGATGGCCCTGGAGCAGAAGGCTGCAGAGAAAGCAACCACCACCCCTTCCTGCCAGATATTGGGAAGAAAGAAAGATGTGCTCGTCTGAGAGGGGCTGAGCACCTGCTCTGTGCCTCTTGCTTTGTCAGCCCCATAGACTCCTTTTTGCAGTAGGCTAGTGCTTGGTGACCACCTCTGACTATCCATCATGTGCCAAGAGACAGGGATTGCAACACATTGCAGTAAGGCCAGTTTGCTGAACTTTTTGAATGCCCAGATCTTCATCATGTCTTCAATTTAGAAAAGTCACTGAGGTGCAGTCTTGATTTTTTTACTTGGAGGACACCACCAGTTATTTCTGGATCGTATCACTCAGTTTGTTAAACCAAAAATGCCATAGCCCATGATAGCGTTCAGCTTGTTTCCATCAAAGACTGTCCCTTTCTCCTGGAGAGCCCCATTGGAATCAGTGCTACCCAGAAAGGAAACTAACTAGACAGTAAGGATGATTTAGGAATGCCATCTCCACCGTCAATGAAACCAGTCAAGCTGCGTGTGAAGCTGACTTTAGGTCAGCAGCAAAACTTCCATTTCTATAATCGTATAGCATAGAAAGTCCATGCGATCAAAAGAGATAAGCATGGATATGAATCCCGGCTGTACTACTGAATAGCCAGGTGAACAAGCTACCTAATTCCTAGGCCTGTTTCTTCATCTGAAAATGGGAATGATGCAAATTAAATGACATAAGTGAAAGTAAAGGTTCATTCCTTTTAGAATCTTTGTTTCTGCCTGGTGTTCAGTCCAGAGCCACCGATGGCCTGTTAGTTGATGTTGATGCCACTCTTTAACTACCCTTTATCTGTGCTGTTTGTTCATTAATTTGGTTGAATTGTACAACCATTCTACCAGGGACTTTGGTAGGTGTTGGATGAGAGTGCAAAGGCAGGCAGAAGGTGTTATGTGCAACACTAGTAATCGAGAACAGAGGTAGCACAATGCTTTGTGTAAGAAGAGCTTGATAAGGGTTTGTTTGTGGAACTAAATGTCAAGAAGAAACTCTTCTGGTGAGGATGCAGCAAAACAAGGAGCTGTTAGGGCCAACTCCATCAATCCTCCCCTGACAGTGACTTTGCAGCCTCACAAAATGTTTCCATTTTCACTTTTCCCCATTGTGGTCCTCTCTGCATGCGTGAGAGAGAACAATTTTAGCTTTCATCAGCTAGAGGTCTGGCTCTGAATCATAGCTGCATGATGATAAAAACCCACTATTACTGCAAGAAAACTTGGCAAGAAGAGAGGTCTTGGTAGGAAGAGCAAAATGAAAGGGCAGGAGTCTTTAAAAGAAAATCAAATATGTGAAAAATCACCAGTGAGTTCTGCAGAGTTGCTGATACCCTGATTGCCCTGGTCAGGAGGATGACCCTTTGTTCCTCCTTGAGGGAAGGAGAAGGGAAGAGGAGCTGGTCTGGGCTGGAATGGGTGTGGTGGCTGAGCCAGAACTGGCTGGCAGGGGGTGGTGGAGGGGGGATGTTCCTCTGCCTGATTGTAAGCACCTAAATTAGGGCCAGACCCCCTTCTTTGAGCTCCCTGGGTTTGATAAGAAGGAGGAAGAATGTACCCATTGGAGAAACCACAGTAAACTCTGATTCCCTATAAAGCCAGGTCCAAATGTGCAAATTAACAGAGAACAGCAGACTGCAGTCTTGCACTGAAAACACAAAGTGATGGCCGCTGTTGGGCCATGGGACTATCCATCAGGCCCAGCCTTGCAAGCAGGAAGGCCAGAAACAGGCAAAAGCCACAGGCTCTCCCTTGGCTGTCTTTTTAATTCCTTCCCTCCTGGGAAGCTCAGGTGTTTAATTACACTGAGCTGTGCTCACATGCAAGCACTGGCAGCCTTGGCTGGAATCCAGCACCTTGACAAGTGGAAGGGAGTCAGGATTTCTGAGTGAAGGCTTTCTGAACACATGGTTGAATGTGTGATTTAAGCCTTCCATCTTTGCTTCTCTCTCCCTCCCTTCCACAAATATTTATTAAACCCCTACTATGTGCCAACCGCTTAGAAATGGTGAGAGGACAAATGGATAATTAGCCATTCTTTTTCTGTGATAGTTAATGGTCTCATGGGCACTCACAAAGATTGAGTCATCAGGATTGAGAAGAACCTCAAAGTGATTTCCGAGGTTGTACTGTGAACCATGTTTATACCATCCTTTGCTTTTGCAGTTGGCTTTTGGAACCCAACTCCATGACTTGACAATTATCCCAATGTGTCTTCCCATCTTCCTTGACTACGCCAATCTGGGAACATAGACATGGAACAGAGTCATGGTAACAGGAACAAAACAACTGTTTCTTTTTCTGTTGCTTACCAACAAGATCGTTAGACCCCAACTTAAGTTATAGGGTACTAGTGATGTCTCATGTTGACTTGGGGTGACCACAGCTGCCTAGTTGTCCACCTGATAGGATCAGCTCTCCTTCCCTGGGCACTCCTGACACATACCACATGGTTCCTCCATTGCTATGTGAATGTACCCTGCTGGCATGGATCCTTTTCTCCATCAAAGTGCTGATGTCACTATTCCCGTGCCACCCCTAAGGATGTGCAGAAGCTCAGCAATTTGCTCCAGTGTGGGGGAAATGTCTTTCTCTATCGGTGCTCAACTCTGGCACTAGGACCGAGCAGGGTCATGTCATGCTGCCAGTAACAGAATACTAGTTTCATTTGACTTGTTTTTGTTTTCTCCAGTCCCTTTTCATAGACCCTGACTTGAGTTTTGTCCAGAAGACGCTGTGGTGCATGCATCTTCCTTTCCTCCTCTTGCAGAATCTCACCCTATACCAACATTCCTAGACAAAGCTTGTTCTCAGCAAGCATCTGTACATGGAGAAATTACATTGCTATTATCCTGTGCTTTGGCAATGGCTTTTTGGACTCAACTTCATGATTCCCAGTAGGTTGGGCCCTTCCCCATCAGGCACTTAAGGAAGGTCGTTGTTCCCTGACTACTTGGAGGTACAACCCTGGGGAGTGGCCATTTGTCCCCACATACCACTCTCATCTCAGTGGTTCCTGGCACCTCTCCTGTAGATAAATTTTGGCCTTTTTCTCTCCATGTGCTTGCATTTAGCTTGAATCAAGCTACAATTTTAAATTTATTTTTACGATTGATTGTCAAATATATGATTTGGAAGTTTTCTCTTCCATTCTGTGGGTAGCTTTCTTACTTTCTTGAGGGTATCCTTTGATATACAGAAGTTTAAAATTTTGCTGAAGTCCAATTTATCTTCTTTTTTTTCTTTTGCGGCTTGTGCTTTGGGTGTCATAGCTAAGGATCTTGATCTTTAATCTACTCTCTCGGTTATCACCTCCCTAGCCACAAGTCGTTCATGAATTTGATCAGCATGACACCAGTTTGAGGGTGTTCTGGTCCATTATTTCTTCGCGTTATATCATGCCAAAGCAGTGCATGCTCTAGAGCCAGTCTTCTCCCAGTCTCTTCAGAAACTTGCAGGGGGCACTTCCCTGATCTGTCATGAGAGGATCAGAGTGAATATGAGGGAAAGCACCGCATCATTAGTGAGACACGCAGCTCATAAATCCCCAACTTTATTATGGATAGGATACTTGGACACAGTTTTTAAAATTTAACCCTCTGGTTGTTTCACTTCCATGTAGTAAAGAAGGCATAGAAATAGTTATGGAAATCAATTTTCCTGAGATACTGCTGAAAGCTGGAATCAAAACTGTCATTGTGTGGAATGACAATAAGCACTACCGTCCAGTGGGTGCTCTTGAGAGTCGGAGGGTATTAGCTGAGTCTGGAAGGAGCCCTGCAGTATTGAACTGTGATAACTGCCCCGGCAGCATCTTGCCATCCCCTCCCCGGCACTGTGTCCCTCATGATGCCGTGGCAGCCAGACAGGGCTGCTGCTCACCCCATCTGAAATCATTGACCTGCTTTTCACAGTCAGCTGTGCCGTGGGGACCTGGCTGTTTCTTATCCCCAGGCTTAGAAGCTGAGAACAAGGCTTAGGTCAGGGAGAGGACTCTCATGAGGTCATATGCTGACCTTTCCACAACCAGGTTGGCTGAAAATAGAGCCCACAACTTCTATTTCTGGGAGTTCAGACCTGACTCTGCATTTGCCACCTCCCTTGCCCCCCAACCAGCTGCTCCTCAAGGCTCTGACACCAGCTGAGAGATAGAGCGCAATCACATGCAGAAATACACAGGCGAGGTTGGATTGGAGGGAAGAAAGGGCTTACGCTGGACTAAGTGGATTTGATATAGGAAGCACGAAAATATTAATTCTCATTCCCTACATTGATAGACTGCTTTGAGCAAACAGAGTGCTTTGTACATATTATGCCACTTAATCTTTGCAGTAACACAGTTGAAGAAGTGGGCTCAGTGTAGTTGACTGATTTTCCTGATACGACACAGCTGCTGAGTGGAAGAACCAGAGTTCCCTCAGCACCCCACAGCTGCGCCTTTGAGAACCCCCCTGGGAACAAGGATAGGGTAGTCCAGTCCTACCTTGTTCTTTTTTCACTGAAAGACACGATGCTCACACAGAACTCTCTTGCTCTAAATTGTCAATGTGAACACTTTATCGTTGGCAGTAGTCTCAGTTCACTCAGAGCTACATGCTGGGATCTGAAGGCCACATTACTTACTCTGTGGAACCAATGCTTGGCTTGGGGAGGTGTATATGTTGGCCGTTTGGATTATGGTCAGACTAAGGGATGAGGTTTAACTCCAAGTCCCTGGTTTTCTTTGTACAGAAGCTCAGCAGTACCAGGATGCCTTGCTTTTATATGTTTGGGTCAGTCACGATAATGGCAGTGTTGGTGATGATATTAAGAGCTAAGATGTGGCTAGGCACCGTGGCTCATGCCTATAATCCCAGCGCTTTGGCAGGCCGAGGCAGGAGGATTGCTTGAGGCTGGGAGTTCAAGACCAGCCTGGGCAACATAGCGAAACCCTATCTCTATAAAAAATTAAAAAAAAATATTAGCTTGGCGTGGTGCTGTGCACCTGTAGTCTCAGCTACTTGGTAGGCTGAGGCAGGAGAATCACCCAGGAGTTCAGGCTTGCGGTGAGCTATGATGACACCATTGCACTCCAGCCTGGGCGACAGAGCAAGACCCTGTCTCTAAATAAATAAATAAAATAAAATAAACCAGCTATGATTTATTGGACACTCACTATGGGCAAAATACTCTTAATGACTCATTTAATCCTCACAACCCTACGAGATGGGGCTATTACCGTCATTCCCATTTTACAGATAAGAAAACAAGCATAGAAAGGTACTAAGTCATTAGCCTCAAATCAGCTAGGACATGGAGGAGCTGGGATTCATAGCTTCCAATTGCAAATACTCACTAAGTGTGTATTAAAGACCTACCCTACATCCAGATCCCAACAGTCAGCTTTCAGGGATGACTCTACTTCCCCCGTGCTACTTTTTTGCCTTTGCTTCTGCCTCTTTAAGAGGCTGACGGTGTGCAGAGTTGTGAGGGAGGGCAAGGTAGGGTAATCCCCTGATGAACGTAGGCAGTAGAGATGGTCTTCCATTCTCCTTGCCTCTCCCTGCTGATGTACTCTGTGTGGCTTCACAAAGTTCCCCAAACCAGGCATTACCTTCTGAGCTTCAGTTTCCTCATCTGTAAATGGAGATGAGGCTGTCTCTTTCACTGGCAGGGTGGTTGAGAGGCTTAGACATAATGGCTGTGAAATCCCTGGCATGAGGCCTGGCATACAGTAAGTTCCGAATAAATAGCTGCTGGAATTACTGATTGCTATTGTTATTATTCCTCTCCTCTTCCTTTCTGTCCTTACCCCAGACAGTGATGTGGGTGTTGCCTAGAGAGCACTGTCTAGAAGTTGTCTGACCCCAGCCCCTTGTCCAGATTGGTACAGAGACCCAGGAAGTGCAAGAAGGCAGCCAGGCCCCACGCACCCTGGGCTGCGCCCGCTCCTTTTGTGATGAAGTGGCAGGCTTTATTCACTTACTCATTCCATTTGCCTTTGGAATAAATTAAATAACGCTGCCTCAAGGAGAATTTCTCCACATCTTCCACAGAGAGTATCTCCTCCCTAACTGCTAGTCCACTGGCCCAGAAGGGGTGGGGATGGGGAGGCTCGTGGGGTCAGCAGGGACAGAAGCCCAAGAAGGATGCCCTCCCCCATGGCGTGAAGGCCTCTGATAAGGTCACCACGTTGCAGGGCTGACTCAGCTGCTGCTTTCCTCTTCTAATCAGGCTTCTTGCAAAGCAGTTATCTCATTATTTAAATATCCATCCTCCAGTTGAATGTTCTCACATTCATAACTTAATGACCTTAATTATGCACATTAGTGAGAAAAGTACTTGGCATTGCATTCCATTGCCTGCTGACATTCCTTAGAGGCTTATAAGTCATTTCCTGGTTGGGCACATACAGAGATCGCAGAACAAGAGAACTACTAAGGTACAAGAGCCCTCTCCGTGCCAAGTGTGGCTCACTGTTCTCAAAGGTTAGGTGTGCTTGGCTTGGCTATCTCTGCCTTAGGGGTGAGGATGGGAAGGAGAAACAGGTACGTGGAGTGGGGCCCGTTCTGTGTCTGCCCCTAAGGAGCAGTTTTGCTTTTCTATTCCTCTATGTTTTACTACCTGGAGATGGGAAAAGTAACCTTCAGCTCTCCCTTTCTCAGAGGCAGGTAGTTGGGTAGTAGATTTGAGATATGTTCTGCAATTCTGAGCCAGGACTTTGCAGAGAGGACTTCAGTGGGGAAATTCTTGAGAGTTGACTTGAGGTGTCAACTCTTATTCCAGTTGGAAGGTGAACAGGACCTTAGTCTTCTGGTTATGGCATTTCATTTTTTCTAAATGTTTACTGAATGCCTACTCTGTGCAAGGTATGTCATAGGTATTTCTTGGAAGCAAATAGGCCCTTTTGTACCCTGAGCCTATATAGTAATATCAATGAGAAAATTTTGCTGTTTGTTGATGTAATATATACAATGTCCATCATCCGTGCTTAGAGAGGATGATGGGAATATCACTGGGTTATCCAAATAAAGACAAGTCCTCTTGCCTAATCGTGCTTCTGGAGGAAATCAGGAGAGTTTGACATTATCCTTTGATGCCATCAAGGGGCCATCGGCCCTTCCCAAGTTCTCCCAGAGAGCTTGCCAATTTCCTGCCGGTGTTTGACAAGCATATTTTATTCATTCATTTGAGAAAATATTGAGCTGAGATTAATAAAACAATAAACTTTCAAGAGGTGGCAGTCTAGGAGGAGATAGACAAGTATGCAGACAATTTGATAGCATGTAAGTGTGGGCTTCTAAGGAAAGACATGAATAGAGGGGACCTAAACCAGTCTTAGGGGTCAAGGAACAATGAATGTTCACTGTGACCTGAGGGTGGAAGAGAAGTTAGCCAGATTAAAAAAATGAGAGATGGCAGGGCACGGAGGCAGACCAAGGATCCAGTGCATCCGAAGAGAATGAAATGCATTCACACAGCTGAAATGTAGCGTGAGAGAGCAACCAGCAAGAATCAAGGCTCGAGCAGAAAGTAGGGGCCACTTTGGAAGGGACTTTGCACTTTCTCCTGGGGGCAGGAGGAGGTATCCAGAGCTTTTAAGCAAGGAATGTTATTATTAGAGATCGGAATGGAGGGGAGCAAGACGAGAGGCAGAAATGCCAGGAAGTTTTTGTATTGTTTTAGTGAAGAAATGATGGTCTGAGCTAAGGCAGGGGTAGTGAGGATGGAGAGAACTGGAGGGATTCCAGAAATATTAAGAAATTCGATGGACAGCTCTTGGCGGTGCCCCTGCCTGGGGTTGGGGACAGAGTGTGCCATTGTACTGTGGAGGGCCCACTTCGCCATGGGCTTCCTTCCTAGCCGGGCGGGTAGATGCAGCATTTTAACAGTGCCCGAAAGCGCCACTTTCAGCCATATGGCAGGTCTGTGGGCGGCTGGGCAGCAGCAGTGGGAAACAGACGGCTGCCCGGCAGCGACGAGGAATGAGCGCGTCTCCCAAAGCCAAGCCTTCCCTTTCAGCCTTAAAACAGAGCCACCTCCCTCCCACCACCACCATGTCCACAGAAGTGCGAGGGCCCGGGGGTCACCAGATGGCATTTTGGCCACATCGGCTCATGCAGATAGAGACCGTGGTCAGTAGCAGAGCAGTATCTTTATTCTCTTTCTCCTGCATGCCCTTTGCTTGAGCTCCTCTGGGGAAAAACTGAAGAAAAGCTGTATCTTGATGGGGTTATTTTACTAAAGGAACAATTGGTTGGATCCTGAGAATCACTCTTGAGCCATTGCCACATGTAGACTTTGTCTGCTCTGCACATCTGAGAGCCACCCGCTCTGGTGACGGGGTTGTAGGTGGGAGTGGGTGCCCTCTCCCCTTCTCTCCCCTCATTGGCCATTCGCTGGCACTTTATGTTCCTTCAGGGTCTATTCATCATGGTCCCCCTGGACTCCTCCATCCCTTGGGGCCACCGACATGTGCACTTTGGAAGGCGTGCAGCTCAGGGCCTGCCCGAGACAGCAAGTCCCGGTGTCCTCAGGGAGGCCAGCCCTCACGCTCCCTGTGCAGTGCATTGTTTGGAAAAGAGAAGGCTCCCGTCTGGCCTCCGAATGCCTGAGGTTTGGAGGCCCAAGCGCTTAGGTGTTTGTTTTCCTGAAGTCATTACCCGGTTATTTTTCTTACTTGAGCCACAGGACTTTGCTGCAACGCCACAAGCACCTCGATCCAGGCTTAACCCACTTGTGCATTCCTCACCCCCCCCTTGCCTCCATCATCATCATCATCATCATCATCATCATCATCATCATCCCCTCTTCTCCCTCCCCCTCCCCTTTCCCTCCTCCTCTCATGGGCCTTCTCTCTTCCCACCTGGGAATGACCACATTGAACCTGCCCTGATCCCCAAGCATGGTCTTCCCTTCCTCTGACTTCTCACCTCCTTTTCCCCCGTGCCGTCTCTCACTCGTCTCTTCCTGAACAAGTCTAGGCCTTCCATTCTGAGCTACAGAATTGTTCCCCAGCAGCTCAAGGGGCTTTGAAGGAGAGACTTTCCCCTTCCCCTCAGCCAGGTTTTGGGCCATGCCGCTTTGCTCAGAGGTGAAGGCAGGTTCCAGAGTAGCTGGCTGCATGCTCAGAGACCACTGCAGGGGCTCAGAGCCTCTCCCCTGGGGTAGGAGATCAGCAGTCAAATCCTGGGCTGTGAAACAGGCTGTCTGTGGAGCCCCTCACCCACTGTTAGTCGTGGAGGAAACTGCATCAGGGGAGGGGCCTCTCCCTTCATGATCTCCTGTGTCCAGCTCAGGGGCTGCTGCTGACATGGATAAAAGTATACAGTGGATGCAGTGTCACTAAGATGCTTTACTTGCCCTATTCCAACCCCATCCTACCCTCAGCCCTGACATCCTAAACTGGGAGCTTCCTTGAAGTCACTAGAAATAGAAATGGTTAAGTCTACTTAGGAACTATCTGTTGGAGTTCAGGGGGAGGGGAGAGGGTTGGCAGGGTGGGATGGAGTAGGGTGCGTGTGTCTGCCTGCACCTGGTAAACTCAACAGCCCTGGTGAAATAAATGCCCTTCCAGCATTTCAGGGCCAGGGAACCCACAGAGGAAAGCGCTGATCAAATTTTTTCATTCTGGCTTTGGCCCCTATGCTGTGGGCTGCTGAGACCCAGCTGCCGTGCGCCAGTGAGGAGCAGAAGGAAGCCTCTGGCCTACCGTGAACTCTAACAGATGGTGGATGCAGCAGCTCCTGAAGGCCTGGTTTGGTTCCCTGGTTCCCCCAGCCGCAAACAATCTGCTCTCTCTTTTCCTCTTTCTTTTTTCCAGGTCGTTTTGGTGCATGTTTTGGACTGTTCTATCCAAGTGTACAGAAGTCAAATTAGTGGCCCTTCCTTCTCTCCATGAATCAGGAGTGGGAGGAGGGGACCCTGGCCCTTGGAGGACTTGCCAGCCTCATTGGTACCATCAGCAGAGTTACCACTCAGGAAGTCCATCCAGTAGTCACTCTGTGGCCTGATCCTCTTAACTGTCTTTATTTGTATTATAGTACCATTTCGTCTTTATCTAGCAACACTCCTTCCAAACCTCTGAGCATTACTCGGGTTTTAGAATTTATACAGAGAACTATTTATGTGGCCTGTGCTTTTAAAATTTATCCACCCATCACATATGTATGGAGTCCTGACTTTTCAGTGCTGTGCCAGTCCATGGGGATCCCAGAGATGAATTGTTCTCAGAGCCTGCCCTCAAGGAGTTTATAATTTGGTGGTCTAGCAAATAACTCTAAATCAAAGTGGGTGTGCTGAATGCTACAAAAAAAGTCCCTAGATAAAGAGCTATAGGAGTTTAGAGAATGAGAAATGACTTTCAGGAAGAAATGTCTTCTACGTTTTTACCAACAGGACTCTGAAAATACCAAGTTGATGGGAGTCTACTCATTGAAGCTTTATTATTTTCATGACTGGTAAAGCAGGGATTGATTCGCAGACCGTGTGGTATTTGATGTGCGTCTTAAAGAAGGCTCTGCATAATTTGCATATAGGGATGGGCATTTATCTGTCCATCCGGCCTATGGAGATGCACCACATACCTTAAGCAGCCAAAAGAAGAGCAGTCGGGCCAAACCCGCTTGGGAACTGCTGATGGTTTAGTGGGCTTAGCACACATATTTAAACAAACAGCTAGAAAATGCAGATAACTCACAGCCAAGGAATGCCAGTATGCAGGACGAGTGGGTCCCGGAGAACTGGGCTAGAATGATACAATGAATGAAGCTGTGCAGAAGAGACGGGAAAAGGTATTTTGAAAGTGAGGTGTGGCTTTCAGAGGTCAGGGATTCCGAGCTATAGGAGATGTGGTCCCTGTCCCAAGCAGTTCAGCATCCAGGTGACTATTAGATCCTGTCACACAAAACAGATAAATGCGATAATAACACACTATGTGAAACTGTTCTCTTCTATCTCAGGATCAACAGGGTTGACTTGAACCCCCAAAGAAGCTCTTCCTCCTGACTTTGTTAACTGTTTTAGTAGTACCACTGCATACCCAGCTACCACGCCCCAGCCCCTGGGCCTCTGCCCTGGAGAGCCTGGAGAGTCAGCATCCACAAGCTCCTTGGTGTCCTCACTCCTTTAGCTTCCCATTACCAACCCCCGACCCCGTGCACATCACTCCGCATGGGAACAGCACAAGAGCCTCCTAATTCTGACCCCCCACTTCCTGCTTCCTCCTCCCACCGTCCCACACATCCCCACCCGACCCGATCACCCACTGCCTTGTGGAGATGACTTGGAGGCAGAGTCCTGTGAGGAGGATGTTGTAGTTGCCCAGGTAAGAGTCAGTATGAGCTCTCACAAGGGTGGTGGCAGAGGAGATGGAGAGAGGCAGGAAGATCCAGGATGGACTTTTGGAGGCGGGACCAGCAGGACCAGATGATGAATTACCTGCGGAAGGGTTGAGAGCAGAGGGTTCATGAGACTAGCGTCTTACACTAAAAAGCTGGGTTAATGGAGGTGGACCAGTGTAGAAGTTGGGGTAGGGGCACTCTTCAGGGGTAGATCATGAGTTTGGGTTTAAATATGTTGAGTTGGAGCTACCCAAGAGATGTAAATAGAGAGTTGGATTGTGAGTCTGGGAAAGAGGTTTGGCTCAGGGTTTTAAATCTGCAAGCCATTGGCATGTATCACTCTAATTAGAGCAGGATGTTAATTGAGTTCTTGTTGTTATATGTGGCTTTACTACCAAAGGTCATGGCGGGAGGGGTATGTGTGTTTTATTTTTTCTGGGGTAATGTGATCTGTGCATGACTGTAACAAGGGTGCCAAAGCTGGGCCTCTTTCTACCTGGCAAGATTGAAGAGAAAGAGAATGGGAAGAGGAGAGAACAGATATCATCTAAGTTTAAAAAAAAAAAAAAAAAAAGGCTGTCCATGAGGGGGACCCTGTTGTTTCTTCAAGTATTGTCTACAAGATGAACCAGGCCGTTGGTTGGTCTGCCGGAGAGACAGGTTGTGTGAGCCATGCACAAGCTCTCCTAGCTCCATCATGACCTTGACCTGGTGCTTGTGCACCAGAATTAGGAAGCTGGCTAATGGCAGGGACCCTGCCTCAGCACTACCCACCAGCCTGGTGATTATCCCTGCCTTTGCCCAGAGTTGTGTTCCAGAAAGTCTCTAGACAGACTAAACATAGCCAAGTGTTTCACACCTCCCACAGCCTTCCCTAGCCCACCAGGCCTCGCAAAACAGATTTGTCCTTTCAAATGAAACAGGAATCTTGGCTTATCTAGATTGAATAGTTCAAAGATGTCTATAGCTGACAATAAATGAACAAAAGAAGTTGTAGATGCCCTTCTGCACAGACTGTCTCAGTAGCCCCAGCTCGAGTTCTGACAGGACCACCAGGGACGATTCATGCCAGATGCTCTGTTGCCTTCTAAGTTCTCTTGGTACGTGGATGGGGACTGCTCTGAGCAAGCCTCATTCCCACTGGACATCACCGTATTTCTGAACTGTTTTAGATTTGTGTAATTATTAATATTTAAGTCTGTCTCTGCTCTTTCACTCTGCCTCTCTGTAAGCTCTTTAAAAATAGAAGAACTGAGTCTAGTATGTTTGCCACTGTATTTTTAGGGCATGGGTTAAAGAATTATACTCATGTACTGCCCCTTTATCCTAAAGTTTCTTCCTTTATGGTGGGTCTTCTCTACATCTGTTATCATGGGTTTGGTTTATAAAAAATATGACTTTAACATGTAGCTTTGTGGTGGTGTCTTTGTGAGAACAAGATAGTGGTTAACAAGCCTGAGCCTTAGCGTTTGACAGATACTGGGTTGAATTCTGTTCTGCTCACCTAATACTTGTGTGACCTTGGACGTGCTGCTCAAACTCTCTGAGCTTCATTTTTCTCATCTGCAAAATGGGGACAAGTTTCTTACCTTAAAGTGTTGTTGCGAAGATCAAATGAAGTCACAAATATAAACCACCTAGTACAATTCCTGGCCCACCAGTGAGTGGTAGTTAAACACAAATGCATTTCGAAAGCTTGTCTTTACCATTGTTCTTTTAGATCAGTGGTTCCCAAACTTTTTGGTCTCAAGATTCCTTTATAAGCTTAAGACATTATCAAAAATCCCAAAGAAGTTTTGTTTGTATAAGATGCAAACAAATACATATTTTTGTTTTAGAAATTAAAACTGAGAAAATTTTAAAAATAATAACTAATAAAGTCATTGCATGTTGACTATGAGTATGTTTTTCAAAACAAAAAAGAATGTCATGTCAAGAGTGGGATTGTTTTAAACTTTGAAAATCTCTTTAATCCTACATTAACAGGTGACAGCTGGACTCTCATATCTACCCCTGCATGCATTCGGTCCATTGCAATATCAAACACCATGTGGTCTCTGGAAACTCTGTTCACTATATGCTTGTGAGAGAATGAGAATGAAAATGGAAAATAATGTCTTAGAAGTATTAGGAAAATAATTTTGAACTTAAGGACCCCCTGAAAGGGTCTCAGGGACTCTCCAGGGCCCCTGGTCACACTTTGAGAACTGCTATTCTAAGTACTGGGTTTTATAAAATAGGGTTGTTGTCAGATATTTGGGGCTAATCTGAGTGAGTAATCAGTGAGATGGATTGAAAACCTTAGTGCACCAAGCCCTGGAAGGTGCTTGTTAGCAGCTCAGAGCCTGATCATCCTCAGTTCATTCTGTCCTTCATCCCCAGCACCGAGTCAGGTAGGTAGCTCTCTGAAGCACCTTCCTTCACCTTAGCTTTTCCATTCTTTCTGTCTCCCCGTGAGTCCAGGCCCTCTCTACCCCACACCTGAATGTCACCCCCAGGATTCTGCTCTTGGGTGTGGCATTGCAATATAGGAGAAAGAACATTCTGGAATCACCCAGATCGGCTACAAATTCTGGACTCATTTACTGTGAGGTGCATCTGTAAAAGATGGCTGACAGGACCTCCCCTCCTGGGGGTCTTATAGTTCCAAGTGAGATCATGATGTCACACACCTGGCACAGGCCTGGCTCACAGTGGGTACTTGGCAGTGAGTTCTGTTCCTTTCCTGGGCAGTCTCAGCCAACTCACCCTCTGGGCCACCACCGAACCCCCATGGTGCCTAAAGCCAATACTATACCCATTTACCACTCACTTGCAGGTTGTGTGTTTCTTGTCTTCTGTGTCTTATTTTTCAAGATGGCAAGCCACTAGAGGGCAAAACCATGCCTCACTGTTTTTGTACCTTCTATGGGGCTGAAAGGTTTATAAATATTTATTGTTTTGTGTAAAAGAATTACATATTTTCGGCGTCGCCAGATGAACAGTTTAGTGGGCTGACATATTCCATTTGTGCGAGGCAGTATAGTTAGAAAGCGTTGTTATAAACAAGTGACAATCAGCGGGCAGGTCAGCTCCATTGACAGCAGAGATACCTGCCACAAACACATCTGTTTAACCAGGAGATTTCCAAACTTTTGCCAACGGTAGGCATATTTTGAGTACTTTTCAATACAATGCAATTCACAGGAGAAAGAAAAAAGAATGTAGTGTCCTAGAGTTGTTTAGAAAGGCATTAGACGAAGCCAGATGTTACTGAAAGAGGCAGCTAAAAGGTAGTCCTGACCAGCAGCTACACAACTACTGTCACCCACCCCTCCAGAGGCCTCACCATCTTAACAGGCCCTTGAGGAAGCCCACTCTGCGTAGAGCATGCAGACTACGAACCCTTTCTGTCTTGAAACGTTGGCTGTCTTTCTCTCCGATTCTGCCTCTCAGCTTCCTCTGGACCGTAACCCCTTAAAGTGCTCAAAATGGCAGCAAACAAAGGCCCAGGAACAGAAGCTGTCTGAAGGCAGGCTTTGCTTTTTGCTGTTCCGGTACCACTGCCCGTCCCACATGTGTCCCCAAAGGCAGGTGAGCACGCAGGGCCTAGTACTGCTTTGCAGCAGTGAAGCGAAAACCATGGCAAGGGCAGTGCAAATCCAAATTAAGATCTCGGTAAATGATCCTGTCTCATTTGAAAATCATAGACGAGCTCTTTCATGCTCCACAGGATCTTGTAGGAGCTGCTGGGGCATCGTTGTCACATGTCCAGGAGAGCACAGTCGATTTTCTTGCCTACTGCTGCAGGGCACGGCAGAGTGGTTGAGATAAAGGCAGTCTCTAAAGTGGATTCCATCTAATCTCCTGCCTCCTGAAGAGTTGATAAACAATCCAGTCAGAATGGGTCACTATTTGTCTTGATTTTAAAAGATTTTTAAGCCAGACCCTCTATAATCTCCCTTACCTACGTAGTTTTGTGTTTAGTCCAGTCAGCTCTGTCTCCTGCTCCTAGACTAGCGGATTTCTCCTTCTCTTTTCTGCTGAAGGAAGCACAACCGGCCAACCCCTTTCTCATAATGGTCTTTTGCTGACTTGAAGACCAGCCCCTCATCATCCCCCATCACTGTGGTCACGTTGCCCACGTAGCGCTGGCTGAGTGAGAGCTTGTTTCTGGTCCCATTATGAGTGGGATAAAGCCTCCCCTATTCTCTAGGCCACAGAATTCTCCCTCCAGGAAAAGACCATCCCATTTAAAGTATGGGGCCAGGCACAGGCAAGGATTTATTTGCCAAGACCGAAGAAACTTGTTTACAAATGCTGCAAGCACATGTTAACAGGGTATCCTATTCTGCAGCTGCTTGTTTGCTGGGAAAAGCCAGAAAAAGATGCCATTTTTGTATTCATACAGCCACCCACAACCCCCTCCATAGGGTAACAGGAAAGAAGAGCCTGCCTTTTTTCTTTTTCTTTTCTTTTCCTTGTTTGTTCCTTGTTCTTTCTTCCTTCCTCCTTCCTTTCTTTCCTCATCCCCTTCCTTATTATCTTCTTTCTTTGTGTATCATGTTGGCATGTATTCTCCAAAATAAAGCTAAACTTTTCCCTGGGATGCTGTACACCAGGGACCCCGAATGTCCTCCTGTGAGGTTCCCTCCTAAGGTGGGTTCCGCCCAGCCTTGTGGAAAAGGCCTCCATTTTTAGCCTGGTATCTTTGGTTTTATATGTAAAAACAAACTCAATTCTTCAGTGACTTAGGTGGGGGTCTGGAGTCTGGGGCCCTGTTCTTATTCTGTCTGCTCACTGGCCAGATTCTGCTCTTCAGCCCATCTGTCTAGGGTAAAGACAAGAAAAACAAAAGGATATTTTTAGACCTTGTATCTATCACAACTTTGCCGTGAATGGACTAGATGGTTTGAGGGCAACTGCATAAAGCCTGGTCACTGGCCGGGTTTTCTCTAGGGTTTTCTTTTTTGATGGAAGGGGTTTGCTAGGTAACATTTTAAAAAGATACCATACATTGATGACACCAACTTTATCACTTTCCTATGGTTGGGAGTGGTTCAGGTCAAGGTCTTAGAATAAAGGACTGGGGAAAACCAGCTCTGGACTTGACATTTAATGATTGTGGATTTTAGTTCCCTTACATAAAATGGGAGAGCATGGTCCTGTCTCAGCTAAGGTCCAGGAATGGGGAGGATTCACTGAGATTGTTGGTATAAAAGCTCCTTCATGTTGCAGCTCTCACTAAGTTTCTTCTCTCATACCCTACTCATGACAAGCGATACCAGTAACAATTGTTGACGTTGTAAATTACCAGAATCTCTGGTGGTTGTCTGCAGTGTTACTGTAGGATTGTTTATCTGATGACCTGTCTATGTTAATCTCAGCCACACAGTATGGTTTAGGATGTGTCTGTACGTACGCACGTGCCTGCATGTGCTGTGGCTCTGTTGGAGAAGTGAAGGTAGAAAGAGATGGTCCAGCTAAGTTAGACAAATGTGAGCCCCAAGGAAGAATGTGAAGCTGGGGAAAGGAGGGTCCCCTGCCCTTCTTCCTCTTCAGTAGCCACCTCCAAAGAGTATTTTTTTTCTTTGGTTTGGGGAATCTCTCTTCTCTGATACCATCTCTATTCTGTCTTCTGCTGTCAACTTTTATCCTTTTCCTATGTTCAGTAGTCCTGATGTCTCTGTCTCTAGACCCTTGTTGGTAATAAGTGTGTGGGAAGACAATTACTAGTCAGAGAGGCCTTTTATTGCAAAGCATCCTACATATGGGTGAGACATGGTACCTCATCTCTCGTCTTCCTTCTCCACCTAAACACCATTTCAGCTTCTGCTGACTTCTTAGGGATATATGAGAGCTACGGTCCCCAACCCTTGGGCCACAGACCTGTGCGGGTCAGTGGCCTGCTGGGGACTCACCCCCTGAGCTGCATGGTAGGAGGTGGGCAGCAGGCAGGCGAACCAGGCTTCATCTGTGTTTGGGGTAGCTCCCCATCACTTGCAGATCAGCAGCAGCATTGGATTCTCATAGGAGCACAAATCCTACTGTGGACTGCACGTGCGAGACAGGTAGGTTCTGTGCTCCTTGTGAGAGTCTGATGCCTGATGATCTGGGGTGGAGCTGGGGCAGTGGTGCTGGCACTGGGGAGGGGCTACAAGTGCACATTGTCATTGGCAGAGAGGTTTGACTGCACAATGAATGTGGTGTGCTTGGGTCATCCTGGGACCACCCCCCTTTGTCTACCCCCTGTCTGTGGAAGGATTGTCTTCCATGAAGCCAGTGTCTGGTGCCAAAAACAGTGGGGGCTGCTGTATGAGTGGACTCCATGTTGCATAAAGGAATAAACCAGGAGGACTATGTGGTCTCTTTCAATCCTGAGATGCTGTAAATATCCAATGAATCACTCTTGCTGTCCTCATTGTAGTCAAGGCAATGGCAAAAGACAGCATAAATCTATGATGATGAATTAAGCTTTCTAAATTATTATTGCATCTACGTTGTGTGAAGATATAAGGGTGAATAAAGCACAAACCCTACCATTAAGGAGCTCAGAGTCCAGTAGGCAGATAGACACACAAACCCAGTGTTAAAATCAGTGTGACTGATTTGGCAAAGATTGTGTAACAGAGACTGGATTTACCCTCTTGCCTAAAAAAACAACAAAAACAAAAACTAAACTAAAGGCCCGACAAAGTATATCAAACAATGCTTTCAAGATACTGGGCATCAAGCAACAATGGACAGTGATCCCTGAGATGCAGGAAATAAATGAAGTTAGCTCTGCGATTGCCCCAGGTTACTGCCTTGAGAGAGTGTTCCGGTTGTGGCTCCAGGGTGGGGGACCCCAGGCTGAGCTCGGGGAGAGGGAGCTGAGAATCTGGGACAGACCAAGGCAGCTAGATTTCACAGAATAGAATACTGTCTTAGACTGTTTTCTACTGCTACAACAGAACACCATGGATTGGGTAATTTATAAAGAAAAGAGTTTATTTAGCTCATGGTTCTGGAGGCTGGGAAATCCAAGAGCACGGTGCCGGCATGTTGTGAGGGGACCTTCCTGTTGCATCATAACCTGGTGGAGGGCATCACATGCTGAGCGGGCAAGAGCAAGAGAGCCAGAGAGAGCTCGCTTTAATAACAAAGTCACTCCCACAATCACAAACCCACACTTGTGATATGACATCAATCCATTCATGAAGGCAGAGGGATTAAGTTTCAAACACATGAAATTTTGAGGGATACATTCAAACCATAGGAAGTATCAAACAGGAGAGGGCTGCACAGACAGAAAACTATGGATATATGCAGAGAATCTCCCTCAAGCCTTCAGTGGACTACTAATAAACCCATGTGAGTGAAACAAATGCCCAAGGCCACAGAAAGAACCACCAAAAAGGAATGGAGAAAACAGTGATTGTTGCTTACAGAGGGCTGGGAAGAGGTCCAGTTCCCACCAGGCAGACTGGATTTATGGGGCGGTGGGTTGAGTTCTCAGAATAGTCTTTCCTTGGCTTTGGAGAATAATTATCTCTAGACTAAACACTGCTCTGATCCCATTTAACAAAGCTTAAAAGACAAGACCTGTAAGTATAAAACTGTTTCCAAATAACTGTGTCCCAGAACAAAGCTCAAAAATATTTATAGGAGTACAAAAATATCCAGTCCCCAGAAAAGTCATATTCACAATGTCTGGCATCTAGTAAAAAATTTCCAGTCATGCAAAGAAAGAGGAAAATACAATGTATGATGAGGAGAAAAATCTGTCAATCAAAATTAACTCAAACTGACACAGATGTTAGAATTAGCAGGCAATAACTAATTTAAAGACATTAAATTAGATATTATAACTATATTCCATATGTTCCAAAAGTTAAGTAGAGACATGGAAAAAATTTATCTGATGCAAATCAAGCTTTTAGAGATGAAAATAAACAATATCCAAGATAAAAATGTACTGGATGGGATTGATGGCAGAATTGACACTAGATATTATAGAGAGAAGATTAATGAACTTGAGGACATGGCAAAAGAAACTATCCAAAATAAAGTACTTAGAGAAGAAAAAATTTAAGAAAAATGAACAGAGCATCAGTGAGCTGTGCCACAACTTCACAAGGTAAACATACATGTAATTGAAGTCTCCAAAAGACAACAGAAAAAATAGAAACAGTATTTGAAAAATTAATGGCTGAAAAATTTTCAAATTTGATTAAAACCATAAATTCACAGATCTAAGAGTCCCACACACAAGAAACATGGGGTGGGGGGAACAACCAAAAAACAACCAAAAATATCCCTATGCCAAGGCACATCATAATAAGATTGCTAAAAACCAATGATAAAAAGAACATCTTAAAAGCATCCATAGGAAAAAAATATGCTATGTATCAAGGAACAAAGTCTTCAAATTTCTTGTTGGAAAGAATACAAGTAAAAAACAATGGAGCACCATCTTTAAAGTACAGAAAGAAACAAAATTGTCAACTAGAATCATATACGCAGGAAAAGAATCTTTCAAAAACAAAGGTAAAATGAAGATATTTTAGACATATAAAATCTGAAAAAAATTGTCACCAACAGACTAGCACTATAAAAAATGTAAGTAGAAGTTCTTCAGACAAATGGAAAATAATGCCAGATGAAAATATGGATCTATATAAAGAAATGAATAGCACTAGAGATGGTTGCCTTTCTGCCTGAAATTTCTTCTCTTCTTTTGCTAATTTCTACCAGTCCTTCATAACTCAGCCTCACCCACTTAGGCTGTAATCAGTGTCCTTCCCAAAGCACTCTATAATCACCTCCTGTATTGCATTTATCATATTATAATTGTTCAGTTGTCTAACTCTTCTAGGAATTCATGAGTTCCTTGAGGGCAGGGACTATGTACTGATAACTGGCACATAGTCAATAATCAAAGAATGCTTGTTAAGTGGATTAATTTTCTGAATAAATCATGGCAGTGATGAGACGTAAAGAGCTTTGTCTGGAGACACTTCTGAGGCAAAGCAATTAAGACTTTTTATGGGTCATTGGGGGTAGTAGAATCCACTTCCTTTTGGTCCAAACTTTAGTCATTTGTGGATCTTTTTTTGCCGTATCTAAGTTCAACCTACATTATTATTTATTTAATATTACTGTTTAAGTGGGCTCATAAATTTTTACATAAATAGATATATTTTTAAAAAATACAGTGTGACCCATGCTGAGATGGAGGCATGAATGGAGGAGCTGTTAGTGAGCGTGGTGACTTTCTACCTCTGAGAGCCAAGGAAGGCTTTGCTGTTGTTTGCATGAATGAGTGAAAGAAGGAATGAGGTGTCACTTTAACAGCTCTAAAAGTAGGAATAGGCATTTCTTCAGGCAGAAAAGTGGGGAAAGGCTGTACCTGGCAGAGAGTGCTGCATATACAAAAGCAACAAGTCTGTTTTGCACAAGAGTTTCAGACATTCAGGGAATGGTTATTGCAACTGTGGGGCAGGATATAAGGGATTTATGGTCAGTTTTATTCTTGGCCCCAGTCCTGATCATCTGTGCTGGGTAGTGCCTTCTGAAGGCAAACAGAGAACGTGTGATTTCATATATTAATACTTACTTAAGTTTAGAAATCGCCCTTCAGAGGTTTGAGTGACTACATAGGGCCAAGTAAGTTAACTTTGGCCCTGAGCTGGTCCTGGAAGAGTGAAGCTCACTCACGGTAGCCCAGTGACTGACCTCTTCCCTCTGCCCGGTGTCTGAATATGCCACTAAGCCTCAGCTCGGGAACTGAGGTACAAACTGGCCTGAATGCCTGGTAGAGAGCGGGGCAATTTGTGAACAGACATCAGCAGCTCTTCCCAGCACAGCTTTGGTTGGGGAATGACTACCTCCTTGAGGCAAGTAGGCTCTAGGCCAGGCCTGGGGAGTGAGGGCAGGGGTGGAGGGTGGCAGACGGATTTCCTGGCTGCTGCTGCTCCTCTCCCACCAAAAGTACATGGGGAGTTATCTTGAGACTGAGGAAAGACCATTCCGGAGTCCGAGGTCAGGTCTGGGTTTGAGGGCCTAGCCCCATGACTTACGAGTTGTGTGCTCTTGAGCAAAGACACTTAACCTATCTGAAGTGTGGGGTCTCCATCTATAAAGTGGAGCTGAAAAGAACTTCTCTGCCTACCTCATGGGATTTTCACAGGCTCCGTGGGGTAATAGATACAGGAGTGTTTTATAAGCCCTCAGACATGCTGTAGGGAACAGTTATTTGTGTAGGAAAGAGGAGGTCTCCTCAAGTGACGAAGTTTTTTTCGAGGAGGAACTCCCTTTGGTGTGGATACCACATTGTTGGACTTGATGCTGTTGAAGCTAAAGATGGCCGTGGTGGGACCTGGGCCTCATCTAGCATCGTGATAAGGGCTCTGTCCTTTTCAAAGGGTAACCGCCCTGGTTCTACACATGCATGTGCCTATGGGTGCGGTAATTTCTTTGCCGTGTCTCAGCTGCTCACTAGTTCTTTTTCTGTCCATGCCTCTCTCTAGATCTGCCATAGGCACCCAAGGGCTTAGAGCTGTTAGTCGCTGCAGAACTAAAGAAGTTGATGAATCATTGTCCGGAGCATATGCTGGGACGAAGAGGTTTGCCTCAGACAGATGTAGGCTGGGCCCTTTCACCATCTATGTTTGATCCTTTGATGAACCTTGTTCAGTCATGCATCAGTGCAATAAATTTCTATCAAACATCTTGCATTTCAGACCCTGTACAACGTTCTGTCTGTTTCCTTTTCCTGAATAGTTCAACCTCCAGCTTGCTTGGCATTGATGAAACTGGTCTGCCCAAGGCAGAATATCATAATCCTGTGAATTTGTATAGCTCTTTTGTTATACATTACAAAGACTTTCACGTGGCTGTCCTTAATCCTCAGCAACAGCGTGAAGTATGTAATATAATTTAGGTGCCGTTTAAACCAGGCTGGCTGAGATGCAAAGAGATGAAGCAACTTGCTCAAGGTTGCACAGGTAGTAAGTGGTGGACTCACGATTTAAACCTCGTTTCTGATTCTAGAATCCCAGTGCCATCCCATAACAGGACATAAAGCACGTGGTGCCTTGTCTATAAAGAAGGCCAACCATTGTTAGGATGTGTTCTTTGTGGTGTTGTTCCAGTGCCAAGAGTGTATTCATAGAGAAACTCCTTAACACCCAGATCTGGTCTGGTCACTGTGGTGTCTCAATATGCATGAGACAGGTGGACTAGGTTAGCCTTAGCCTCACACATGTTGGCCAGGAAAGAAGAGCTTTTCTTTCTGGAAGCCAAGCCCCGATGGCATCTTTGTCTTCATTAGCACACATTTGCTGCTCTAGGGCACTGAGCTTACCACCTATGACTGAATTCATTTACATTCATTTCTCTGAAAAAGCCTCTAATTGTAAGTTTTTCCAAATGCACCCTCCCCCCAACACCATACCTAGCACTTGTTTCTGGTCTATTGGATTTGTAATTTAGGAAGAGAATTAGGTGACTTTATTTGTTAGAGCAGGATTTATTCATCATAACCCCCACCGCTGCTACTGGAGCTTATTACTCATTCTTCCATAATGCGTCCTGCTAAATGCTGGCGGCTGCGTGCTTCACAGTCTTTTTCACAGTTTCTATGTTTTACTGAGTATTAATGACTCCATTTTGCAGAGCGATAATGTGGTGATGCTTTTCCTTTTCAAGGAAGAAAAGGTTTGGAGATTTTGCCTGATTTGGCTTCTAATTAAGATGTAGTTTAGATGCAAGCATCGATTTCTCCTTTCCAAACAAAGAGAAACACCTCAGCAATCTTCCAGCAAGCACACTCAGCCTGAAAAGGGGATGATTTCCCCCTCCTGCTCCTCATCCTCCTTATATTTGTGTTTTCTTCCCCGTCTTGGCTGCTCACAAGTATACTAAAAGCTGCTCGGACTCATAGCAAAGGAGCCAGAAAGTTCCTCTTCTTATCTTGAACATTCCATACTTTGAAGTGACCGAGGGGGGCAGTGGGTTTGTCATTTGAGCCTGCTCTGGCATCTGCAAGCCTCCTTCTCTCTGAGTGCTCCAATTCCTGATGGATATTTTTGATCCTGAAATCTGGGGGATGAGTTTAGATGGTGCCCATTGGTGGTGGGCTAAGAGGATTCCTTCCAGGGCTAACTTTCTCAGAGGAAGACTCTGTCCTCCCTCAATAGGAATTTAACTCCTTTCTCTCACACCCAGGTGAGGCTAGGCCTTAGCCAGTCCCCATTTTGTGAGAATATTGCTTACCTGCATGGTGTCTGTACCCATGACTACACATGTATATATAAAAAAAACACCTCTAGTGGGTACCTTGCTTTACAATTTTTAAAAAATTTTTTAAAATTTTATAATAGACTTTATTTTTAGAGTGGTTTTAGGTTCACAGCAAAATTAAATGGAAGGTACAGAGATTTCCCATATACCTCCAACCCCCACATCTGTATAGCCTCCCCTATTATCCACATCCCCTACCAGAGTGATACGTTAGTTACAACTGATAAACCAACATGGACACATCATTATGGCCCAAAGCCCATAGTTTACATTAGGGTTCAGTCTTGGTGTTGTACATTCTATGGGTTTGGTCAAATGTCTAATGACATGTATCCACTATTATAGTATCATACAGAATAGTGTACTGTCTTAAAAATCATCTGTGATCTATTTGTTCATCCCTCTCTTTTCTGTCTTGATTACTGTAACTTTTAATAGTAAGTCTTGAAGTTGGGTAGTGTCAGTCCTCCAATTTTGTTCTTCTCCTTCAATATTGTATTGGTTATTCTGGGTATTTTGTCTCTCCATTTAAACTTTAGAATCAGTTTGTCAATATCAACAAAATAAATTGCTGGAATTTTGATTGGGATTTTATTGAATCTATCAGTCAAGTTGGGAAGAACTGACATCTTGATAATATTGAGTCTTTCTAGCCATAAATATGAACTATCTCTCCATTTATTTTGTTCTTCCTTAATTTCTTTCATCAGAGTTTTATAGTTTTCCTCACATAGATCTTACACATATTTTGTTATTAATAGATTTATGCCTGTTTCATTTTTGGGGATGCTAATGTAAGTGATATTATGTTTTAAATTTCAAACTCTACGTGTTCATTGCTAACTTAAAGGAGGGTAATTGATTTTTGTGTATTAGTCTTGTATCCTGCAACCCTGCTGTAATCACCTATTAATTCCAGGAGTACTTTTCTGGATTCCTTCAGATTTTTGAAGGAATGTCATCTGCAAAAAAGACAGTTTTATTTTTTCCTTTCCAATCTTTATACCTTTAATTTCCTTTTCTTATCTTATTGCATGAGCCAGGACTTCCAGTATAATGTTGAAAAATAGTGGTGAGGGGGACATACTTACCTTGTTCCTAATCTTAGTAGGAAAGCTTTGAGTTTCTCCCCATTAAGTATATTGTTAGCTGCAGGTTTTTTGTAGATCTTCTTTATCAAGTTGAGCAAGTTCCCCTCCATTCCTAGTTTATGGAGAGATTTTTTCATGAACGGGTGTTGGATTTTGTAACATAGTTTTTCTGTATCAATTTATATAATTATGTGATTTTGCTTCTTTAGCCTCTTGATGCAATGGATCGCATTAATTGATTTTGGGTATTGACCCATCCTAGCATGCCTGGAGAAAATTCCACTTGGTCATGTTGTATTATAATTATTTTCATGCATTATTGGATTTAATCTGCTATTTTTGGATTTTTGCATCTATGTTCATGAAAGATATCAGTATGTAGTTTTCTTTTCTGCAGTGTCTTTATCTGGTTTTGGTATGAACATGATGCTGGCCTTATAGAATGAGTTAGGAAGTATTCCTTCTGCTTCTATCTTTTGAAAGAGATTGTAGATAATTAGTATAATTTATTCCTTAAATGTTTGATAGAATTTACTAGAGAACCCATATGGGCCTGGAGCTTTCTGTTTTAGGAGGTTATTAATTATTGATTCAACTTTTTAATAGCTATAGGCCAATTCAGATTGTTTATTTCTTCTCTGGTGAGTTTTGGCATATTGTGTCTTTCAAGGAATTAGTCTGTTTCATCCAGGTTGTCAAATTTGTGGGCATAGAGTTATTCAAAATATTCCTTTATCATCCTTTTAATGTTCATGAGATCTCTAGTGATGTCCCCTCTTTCATTTCTGATATTAGTAATTTAAGTCCTATCTTTTTTTTTCTTTGTTAGCCTGGCTACAGGCTTATTGAGTTTATTGATGTATTGATATTTTCAAAGAACCAGCTTTTGGTTTTGTTGATTTTCTCTATTGCTCTCTTGATTTTCTATTGATTTTTAGTTTCATTTGTTTATGCTCTAACTTCTACAATTTCATTTTTTGTTCTTGCTTATTTTGGATTTAATATGTTCTTTTTCTAGTGTCGTAAGGTAGAAGATGATTGATTCTAGATCTTTCTTCTTTTCTAATACATGTACTCAATGCTATAAATTTCCAAGTATTGGGGGATTTTCCAGCTATTTTTTGTTGTTGATTTCTAGCTTAATTCTATTGTGGTCTCAGAGTAGACATTGTGTAATTTCTATTTTTTAAGATGTCTAAGGTTAAGGTGTCTTTTGTGGCACAGAATGTGGTCTGTCTTGGTGAATGTTCCGTGTGAGCTTGAAAAGAATGTGTATTCTGCTATTGTTGGCCAAAGAAGTTTCTACATGTCCATTATGTCCAGTTTATTAATGGTGTTATTGAGTTCAAGTGTGTGCTTACTGGTTTTCTGCCTCCTGCGTCTATTTCTGATAGAGGGGTGTCCCCAACAGTAATAGTGTATTTATCTATTATCTTTGTAGTTCTATCAGTTTTTGCCTTGTATACTTTGACACTGTCATTAGGTGCATACTCATTAAGGATTGTTATGTTTTCTTGGAAAATTGGCCCGTTCATCATTATGTAATTTGTCACCTCTCTTTAACAATATCTAAAGGAGTTCTTTCAGCTGGTATTGTCATAAAGTTCAAAGATGGCCAACATACAGAAATAATTGAGTATAATATTGAATTCATATGCCAGATTTACAAGTCAGGAAGAGAATGAAGCGACTTTATTACTTATGTGTTTAATTAATTTCTTGCATCTGTATGTTTGGCTTAAATTGTTAATGACAGAAGGAAAGAGATCATTCATTCATTATCACTTGTGTGCCAGGCAATCTCCTTCTGGAAATATGATGATGAGCAAGATAGCCAAGGTCTCTGCTCTCTGGAGCTAATGGTCTAGTAGAGAAAACAGAAAATTAAATAAGTAATAACTATTTCCAGTGGTAGGGGAGATCTGAGTAGAAAGGCTGTAGATATCTTTTATATCTTGTTCAGAAGGTAATACAGTGATATGCAT
>RJWJ010007149.1:11056-58986 GCA_004363605.1 Indri indri | reverse complement strand
AAAAAAAAAAAAAAAAAAAAGAAAAAAGAAAAAGAAAAGGTAAAAAAAGGAGGGTGGGGCTTGTTTCTCAGCCAAGCCCCTTCCCCGGATCCCTGGGCCCACCCCGAGCCTGGGAGCTCAGTGTTTGCACAGACCCTCAGGGGTGGAGCAGGTTCCCCCCTAGGCTCAGGCAGTGCAGTGGGAAGTGAGCAGAGCTCCATCTCTGGAGACAACATCACGCCCCACAGACTCCTGAAGTTTCCCCTGACAAGTGTCGATTGTTGCCAGACAATTGGAGTGTGCTTGCTTAGCAGTCACACGAGTAGCAGAACATAAAGGCTGGCTCTTTATTACAGACGACAACATGGATGAATCACATATTAACATGAAGGAATCGACGCTGAGATTCCTCCAGACCAGGATGCAGTTGTCATAAATGGCAGAGCATCTTTTTAACCAGAGCCTCAGAGCAGGGGGGCCCCAGAAGTCACCTCGACCAGTGCCTCTCAACCTTGGCTCGCTTCAGCACTCCAGGATTCTGGCTCATTAGAGCCAGGGTGGGGCCCGAGAACTTGCATTTCTAACAGATCCCAGGCTGCTGCTGCTGCTGGTCGGGCCCTGATCTTGCTAGACCAGAGGCCTTCAACTCTGGTTGTATAGTAACGTCACCTGGGAATGTCTACAAGCTACGGATGCTCAGCTCTGGGTCCCAGAGATTTGGTTTCGGCTGGTCCGAGCTGGGCTACTTTTTGTAGTTTTCAAAGGCTCCCACAGGACTGTAATGTGCAGCCAGGGCTGAGAACCGGGTGGCCTCACGGCAAGGCGGTGTCAGCAGTGCTGTGCCGACCAGGGAGGAGAGGGCCCCCAGGCGAGCACAGGGAGGGGTGGCAGAGCTCTGCTCTTTCCTCCCTCTAAATGCAGCCTGCAGTTTTCCCAACGTGCTTCAGGTGTGGGGCAGGGAGCAGAGAACGCGGGACACACCCCTCCTCACCTGAGAGCATGGGGGCGCGAGGTGGGGGGGGCAGCTCCTGACGCAGCCCTGGCAGTGAGGGGATGGGGGAGGGGGGAGGGGTGAGAGGTGCCACCAGGGCGCCAGGCAGGAGCCCACAGGATCACAAATCAGGAGACAATACCATGTCACTATGTCCCATTCTGTAAGGAAAGATGAGGAAACAGAGTCCCAGAAAAGAGCCTTGTCTAAGGTCACATGGCAGGTCCGTGGCCAAGCAGGGACTAGAACCCCAGGCTTCTGTTTTGCCTGCTGGCCCCGCTGCCTCGGACAGCCTTGCTGCCTGCCTCAAGCGCCAGGTAACCAGGCGGCAAAACGAAAGTTCCAGTGAAGAAGCAGAACAGCCTCCACGTTGCAAAGAGGGACGAGCCCACGGTGCGGAATCTGCAGAAGGGGTGTCTGTAAACAGGCTGTGCCCACATCAGGGCTCTAAAAAGTTATCGGGGCTGGGGGTGGGCTGAACTGAGGAGTTTTGGAAAGAGGTGTCACGTGCTATGGATCCCTCCCCCAGGTGAGAAGGATGGGTGGGAGGTGGGGGTGGGGCGAATGCTTCCTCCTTGGCCTCAAAGCAAGGGAGGGGCCTTGGTCTCCAGTGCTAAGGAGACCACTGGATTGCTTGACAGGGGTCCCTGTGGACGGATGTTTGACTCCTGCCTGGGAAACCTAAAGGGAGACAACAGACTGGCCAGCGGCTCCAAGGATGGAACAAAAGAGGGGCGCCACTACCATGGGACAAACCTTCAGTCCTCAAGTCCATAGGCACAAAGGATGCAGGAGCGCTTCCTGTGCCCCAGATGTGGGCCGTGGGCAAGGAAGAGCTGGCATAGTCCTGCCCAAGAGCCTCCATGATCAGGAGGGGCGGGGTGACCCCAGGGGTGGGGAACCAAGGGATGCTCAGGGGTGGAGGAAGAAGCCACAAATGGCCAATTGGGGAAATATTTCACTGGGTCAAGGGCACTGCAGGAAAGAAACTCCCAGTAATGGGGGACCCACAGAAGTACCCCGTGAGAGTCTAAAGGGCCCATTTAAATCCCCGAAGGCCCAGCAAACCCAATGCCAGCCCCCAGCAAGTAAGGTCTTTCCTGACAATTCCAAGTCTGGGGTCGACACCCTGGTGAACAGGATGATGGGGAAGGAACTCAGGCTGGCCAAGGAGGGAGGTCGCCAGCCTGCACCCCTTTCCCAAGGTGGGTGGCTGGCCTGCCCCAGGCCTGGGCTGGGGAGGAAGAAATTGTGCCACTGAGTGCAGTCTGAAGTCTTGAATTTTATTGTGGACTGCACACGTCTGTTACTGACCAGAGCATCTTCGAAGTCACAATCCTTGCCCTGAATTTTATCCCGGAGCAAGGGAAGAACTGGCACTATCACAGAGTTAAGAGGAACAGTGGTGGACAACGTTCCTCCATGTCCGCGTCCCGAGTCAGCGCAGTCAACACGGCGGCTACACCCAACCACGCAGGTGGCAGGTGCCTTCCTCCCCGTGAAGGTGGAGCTCCTGTCCTCTAAGGGCCTCTTTGAAAATGGAATCATTAAATTAGCTCCTGGCCCCATTTCGCTCCCCTCTTTTGAGGGCTCCCCATTGCCCACAAGTTGAAGTTCAGGTTCCTTCATGTGGCTCCTGCCTTCCGTTTCAGCCTCTTCTTGCACCTGTCCCCGTGAACCCTGTGCTGTGGCCACACCCAGCTGCTGTCAGCCGGTGACCACCCTGTTCCTATCCTCAGGCTTCTGTGCACTGATCCTTCGACAAGGTTCGCAGTGTGCCCACCCTGTCTGCCTGCCTAACTTCCACTCCCCCTCTAGTCCCTGCATGGGTGGCACTTCCTCCATGAAGCCCTCCCTGGGTGCTTCATACCCCAGCACCTCCAGTATGTCCCCAGCTAGCCCCGACACCGTGTGTCATAAACGCTTTGTTAACTGATTTCCCCAGGAGGAGGTGGGGCTTGTGTTTCACTGAATGCCCAGCAAATAGCTCAGTGTCTGGCACATATTTGCTAGATAAATGCTGAGTGAACATCACCAACCCCCTGAAACAGAAGGAGACTGAGTACCTTTTTCTTCATTTTCACATTCTTGAAGATGGCGTGGACCCTCCAGGTCTTTGCAAACATTGCCCCAAAGGCGGTTGTGTAGCCCACGGTGAGAATCCAGGTCCTGACCTACAGGCCACGAGAAAACAGAGGCATTAACCTCCTGTAGGTGGATGGACCGTATCAGGGTGTCCCCACCCCAGCAGGGGAATCTAGATGATGGAGACACGCACTCTTCTCTGCATGTTGCTGAGTGTCACTGGCGTTCTTCAATCTAATTCCCATTCAGCAGACGTTTGTTCTGTCAGCCCCTTGCCAGGCCCAGGGCACTGGGCACAGGGGAGTACGAGAGTCAAATCCTGCCTTCTGTAGTCCCACAGCCCCAAGACAGCCAGTTGGAGCGAGGCACGCAGGGCCCCCGGGCTGGGGAGGGCTCACTAAGCAGGGGGTGGACCGGCCGTCTGGCCTTTCCCTTCCCCCTGCCACCCAGCCCTCTCCCCCCATGGTCAGGCCACTGGGCTCTTACTGCCCAGTGTGACCTTGGGAGGCCAGCCTCGCTGCAGAGCTCACACTCAGACCTTGGGTTCCCACTCAGGAAGAAAGCCCTGTCTGGTTCAAGGTGTGCCCTGGTCCCTAGCCCTGGGCTGGTGGCTCGTGGGTGTAGCCAGCCCTGACAGGAGCCTACTGCCTGGATCCCCAAAGGCTGGGCCGGCCTTGGCCACCCTCTGTTAGGTCTTGGGGCCTCCATGATCCGTTCCTCACCTGCACAGACATCACTCCCAGACCCCGCCCTGCTGGACTGGGCACCCTCCGATCCCCAGGAGATGCACGCACCTCCAGGTTGGACCCCACACCATGGCCCAACCCCGGGCTGTGTGCCACTGAGTTCTGGGGCCCTCCCAGCTCCCTGGGACAAAAAAGTCACATGCCGGTGAGCTGTGGTTCTATGCTTTGGTCTTTCATCTGCTCTCCCTCATGGACAGGTCTCAACCTGCTTCAGCTGAACACAAGCAGGAAGGTGGACGCGGCAGGAGAAAGAGAGAGACAGGCCCGGCCCTCTGAGTGCAGAGCACTGGGGCACGGAGGGCGTGCCCGGCCCCAGCAGGCCCCTTCTAGCCCAGGGCTGCCATCGGCACGTGTAGGAAGTTTCCAGAAATACTCCCAGCCCATTCCCTTCACGGATTCATTCTGCCCCTGCCTTTCCCTCCCCTTGGCTCTCCAGCTTTTCAGAGACAGAACATTTTCTGCTTTCCATTTTATTTGTAAAAACAGGAACTGGCTGGGTAGATTGCAAGGCCGACCCCCTGAGTCAAGGAAGGACAGCAGCCTCGCGGCCCTTGTTCACCCGCTGCGAGGTGTGAACGCTGACGGTGGCACAGGTGGGGATGAGCCTTCTGTTTTCTTTTCCGTAATTTCAAGAACAAGGAGAAAGCAGACGGGCAAGAATGAAGCACAGTGCCTTAGAAAGGGCACAGGATAGCCACATTACTACCCGTGTTCTAACAAAAAGAAATAAGCGAAGCAAACAGAGAAGTGAGGGGAAGGAGCCAGTTACTGGGAACTCAGTCTGGAGTGCGTTTAAAGACCAGATCAACACTCATCAGCTGTCAGAGCAGCCTGGTGCCTTACAGATCATATCATTCATTCATTCATTCGTTTGTTGGCTCATTCACTCATTTGTTCATCTGTCCATTCAACGAGTATTATTAGTCCAGAGGCAAGGTTTACAATACTAAAAACAAATAGCAACAACAACAAAAACCGAAGTGATCTTTTAGAGTCGAGTGAGGAAATCACTTCACAGATGGAGAAACTGAGGCCCAGAGCGTGGAAGAGATTTCCCTCTACCACCCGACGCGGCTCCGGGCTGAGCCTGGAGCTCACACTGCTGCCTCCTTCTCAAACAGAGTCTCCTTAACCCTGATCAGATTCATCTATACCCAGGAGCCAGCTGTCAAGGGACAAGGACACACCCGGGGGAGTAGCTGACCAGCCTCGCAACGCTCTCCTCGGGGATCGCAACATGCTTTAAAGCTAATTTGTTGACATGACTGTCCAGACCTATGGTCTCCAAGTGTTTCGGTCATGTTCTCTGACCAGAAAAACAATTTTAAATATGAACATATACAGAACACGGACATTTTTGAAAGGATGGACAAAGATAAAATATTATTTTTCCTCACCACGTGGCTGACAAAGATCTCTTATTTTGAGGCCATGTGTCACTCCAGTGTGCTCAGCATTACTGATACTTGCTTTGACTTATGTTTTCTCGGAAGCCATCATTTTCAGGCCACTGTCTATTTTGTTAGGGCTAAATTCATTACGACTCAACCACATAAATTAGATGAATTAGTTAAAATTCAATAATATAAATTTAACCTGGCATCTGGAAACTGCAGCATGTTGCCATAGACTAAAGCAAAGAATAGCTGAGGAGGCCTGAGACTGTATCCTCAGCAAGGCGTGATTGCGGGGTCGGCCCTTGGCTGTCAACCGGGAACCTGGATTCGGGAGGGTTCCCGTCGTTCCCTCAGTGATGACAGTGGCTCCCTGTGCCCGAACTGTTTGTGCAAACAGTGTGGTTCTTGCTGACCGCCTGCTCTCCCTCTGGGAGTCTGGAATGTTGGGATGCAGTAGGCAGGGGGTGCCGCCATGACCAGCCCCCAATAAAAACCCCGGCCACTGAGTCTCTAAGGTGCTTCCCTAGACGGCATTTCACCCGCGTTGTCACTGTTGTTGCTGGGGAAATTCAGTGCGTCCTGTGTGGCTGCACTGGGAGAGGACCCTTGGGAGCTTGCACCTGGTGTCCTCTGGACTTTGCGCGTGTGCCTTTCGCTTTTGCTGATGTTGTTTTGTGTCCCTTCGAGGTAATAAGTCATAGCTGTGAGTACGACTGTGTGCTAAGCCCTGTGAATCCCTGTGGGTCGCTGAACCCGGGGGCTACCTTGGGGGCCCTTGACACAGCACCCCACTGCTGTCTGCTGTAACGGACTGACCAACTGCCCTGTCCTTGGGGGAGTTCTGCGTACAACCCCCAGACACGCCCGCTGAGCCAGGCCCCAGGGTCAGCCCTAGTATTAAGTATCAGGACAGCTTAAGTCCTGGGGTTTAAACCCGTTGCTGCCCCACAGAGCCCTCAGGCTAAACTCTAAATTCTTGGCAGGGGCAGCCCCCTCTGCCAATCCTCCAGCAACACCCCATTGCTTAGCCGTTCCCCTCACACCATGAAGGCTCGTGCTGCCGGGCCTTGCATGAGCTATTTCCTCTGCCCAGAATGCCATTCCTTGTCCTGTCTCTTTCACAAATTCTCATTTGTCCTCTGAAATCCAAATTCATGGGCCACCTCCTCTGAGAAGCCCACCTAGACCTTGAGAGAGGTAGTGACTGGTTCTTCCTCATGACTCCTGCCCTCGTGCATGTTTCTGCTCTGCCAGTCACATGGAGACGATGTCTGTCTGATGACCTGTCTGTCTCTCCCACGAGATGGAGCTACTGGGAGGCAGGGCCTGCTTTGCCCACCTTTACGTCTCTGGAGCCCAGCACAGAGCGGGTGATCAGGCTGGATGGGCCAGCTTAGGAGGTAGTGAACTTTTTGTTACCAGAAATGTGCAAGTTGAGCCTGAGAAAACACATGAAAGGAAGACCACAGAGGGAACCGGATCATTCAATAGCAAAAGGGGCTGAGTTCATGGCCTCGGTGGCCCTTTCCACCCAAATGAAATATGCTGTCTGCTAGGTAGTGAGCACCCCGTCACTCCACATATTCAAGAAAAGCTTGGAGGACCCCCTGTCAGAATACCATAGGGTCATTTCCTACACTGAGGGACATTTCATGTGATGACATCCCAGGTACCTCCCTTCTGTGTACTCTATGATGCCAAATAAACTAGATGGTTCTGAAGGGCTTAATGATTCTGTTTTCTGATATGTCACCTCCAATATAAGTCTCCACTGATTCATCAACACCAGCCAAACAGCTACTTCGCTTTTTCTCTCCAAGTCTTAAGCATGTTTATTCTGATGTTAATGTCTTTCCTGTTCTCCCCTCAGCCATAAAGTACTGAGCCCCTTCTGCAAACTGCCTTAAACGTACTTATCCACAGGGGAGTGAAGAACGTTAGGCAGGCAATGCCCATCTCAGCCTTGGCTATGAAAAGGGGGGGAAAATTAGAGCAAATCTCCAAATGGAAAGAAAAATCTATGCCCAGAACAGTTCTGCTCGGCTGCCTGCTCGGCTGGTTTCACGAAGGCGTGCCTGGCAGCATGGACAGCTCTCACCGCTCTTCTGGGGTCTGGTGGCAACGTGGACACACAACCTCTGCTGGCAGGTCTGTTCTGACAGATGACAGGGGCTGCTGTGCTCCAGGCCTCCTTGTCACCACAGACACTTGTGGGCCCTGGGCCATGAAGTCAGATGGAGAAGGAAGCCCTGGGGGCTGGCTGGACACAGGGGCAAGTTGCTTTCCCAAGCCACTGCCTTTTATCTTATTCTGACTGCTCGCCCCCGGCAATCAGTAGTGAGGAGGGAAGGAAGCCCCAGACTGTCCAAATGCAGCCCCTGACCACCATGACGTATGAGGTGGGAGAAGGCATCGTAGCCCGGAGTGGAGAGGCCTGAGGTCCCCGGGGCCCGTCTTGTCTTCCTCGGGCAGGGGGTGACAGGCAGACCCCGAGGTGATGAGCCTCGGAAGAGCACCCTCTAACAACAGCTCCAGAAGACCCTGAGTTGCTCAGGGTTCCGTAAGTAAGGTCTGCCTGGAAAATGACCTCTGGAGTTTAGAGTACAGCGAAGGCTCTCTGGGGGACACGGGAGACTGTGGGCACAGGCAGGAGGACTTGGGTCAGGGTCAATGGGGAATCTTACGAGCCGTGGCGCAAATCAGAGAAAGGTGCCCCTCTGGGAGGAAAAACTTCTAGGAAGTACGCCCTCTGGGCCCTTTTTGAAGAACCTCTCTCTTCAAGGCCCTGGAAGCTGAAGAACTCTTAAGAACTTGGCTCAGAGAGCAGATCCCAGGCTGAAATTTAGCTCCCATCTGCCCCTGATGCCAACGCTCTCGTGCAGTGCACAAAATGCACAACTGCACTTGGTGGCCTTGGCTCAGGCAACAGAACAACAGAGCAAGAGAAGAGGCCTTTCTTCCCGTTCCCCCCACGACCCCAGCAGGTGCCGCAGGACTGGTGGTTGGGGGGCTTTCTGGAAGCGCAACATTCTCAGATGGGAAGTGGCAGAGAGCAAGAGAAGGATGGGGTGGCTACGTCATGGCAACTGCAGTTGCTATGAAATTTGTGGGCAAGTTTGAGGCATCTTTTAGGATTTCCAGAAATACCTGGAGCATACTTGGAGGGGTCGCCTGTTTTAAGTCTTCCCTGATTTGTCCCTCCACTTCTGGCCCTCCCCTATGCCTGTCTCTGTCAGGGTATACAGCATAGCGAATAGACGGTGTTTGTCTACTTGTGTCTTCTGTCTACACTGCCAGCTCCTCGAGGGCAGCAATCAGTGCGGTCCAGCTCCATGCCTGCAGGGCCTGGCACACAGTAGGTGCCTTGGAATGTTCTCATGTGAGTGAATGAATGGCGGCAATGCGAGTGCTGAGTAGAGCCAGGGCTGGAGTGGCCACGTGGGAAGGGAGGGTGTCACCTGCCCACTGGCTGGGGAGTCTCTGGTGTCCCCTCAGCCCCCTCCTCTAGAAGGCCTTCACAAGAAAAGGGCCTGGACAGCCAGGGACAGAGGATGTGGGCTGGGGAGGCCGCCGCTGTTAAGAGGAGATCTGCACCCCATCCAGGACTCCGGGTGGCCCAAGCAGGCCCTGTTAGGGCCAGTCCCTGTGGCCTCCTCCCTCCGCTGGTCTGGACCTGCCAGTCAAGGCCAACACCAAACCCTGTGGGCGTCTCCTGGCCCAGCCTTCCAGCACCTTCTGAAATCACAAAGCACTTTGCCACAGCCAGCCACGAGAGCATGGGATCACGAGCTGAGACACTCCCTGAACCGACATTATTCTGTTGTTTTACCTCTCAACTGCCTCAAAAAGAAATCCTCAAATGACAAAACTATCACAGACTTACGGCCTTTTAACTGCAAGCGTTTCACTAGTTCCTACTGGACTTGAATTTGCTGCGAGGCTGAGTGGGCGTTCCTAGGCAGCCTTTACTTTGTGAGTTAGAGTTAGAAAATCCCAGCATCTCCAAGAGAGCTGGAAGAGGGCGACACGCTCCCCAATCCAGTGCCTGGGCCCGCCTTCCCCTGTCCCTGCCCAGACGCGGCCCAGCCTGAGCGCACCCCCTTGGGAGCAGCGTGCGGAGGCTGAGGCACACTTCAGGACCGGAACCCAGCCCTGCCTGCTGTGATGGGACGGCCCTGCCTCCCTAGGTCTGAGGGTGGGGGCCACACTCCCCACAGCTGGTCCCCAGGGAACTCGGCTCTGGTGCTTCCATGTCTCTTACACCACCAGTCTCTAAGGCACAAACACAAGAATAAAGCATCGGTGCTAATCTCACCCTTGTGACTCTAAGTGTGGTCGGGCACGCAGCATCCGCGTCCCTAGGGAGCGAGTTAGGAATGCCGGGTCTCAGGCCCACCCGGACCCACCAAGCAGAATGTGCCTTTCATCAAGACCCCTTGGTGATTCATGCCCACGTCTTCGAGCAGCAATGTCCCTGCAGATGGAAGTCGGGAGGGAGTTGGGACAGCGGCTCCCCTTGGGCAGGGAAAGGCGGTGGACAGGGTGGATGGTGAACCGAAGGGGGTAGGAAGGGCTTCTGGGATGCTGGTGATGTTCTGTTTCTTGATACGGATCCTGGATTCACAGCTGAGTTCAGCTTGTGAAAATCCATTGAGGGGGTCACTTATGATATACAGATACATATTTTTTTAAGTAAAAAAATAAAGGAGTGGGATTGTCAGCGCATGGAGGGAGCCGGGAGACCTAAAGCCGAGCCTTGCTCCTCTGCGCTCCTGTCACAGCAGCCTTGGGCTGAACGGGCTTCTCACGCAGGGTTCCAATGACCGCGTGGCTGCGGCATCCTCAGTCCCTCTGCGTCGTCCTCACACCCTCGCAGCCTGCCCCCGGCCCCTGGCAGCACTCGAGGTGGCAGCGGCACACACTAGCTTGGCCTGGACTTAGGCCCTGAGTCTCTTCCTGACCCAGTTGTGGCAGAGCAAGGCCACAGAAGGCCCCAAGTCCCCAGGGATGTCCCTACACCAAACCCACTAGCACCGACCCCAGTTTTTCCAGCTTCTTCTTCACCCCAGTTTACTCTGCTCTATCCATGTCTCTCTCAGTGGTGTTCAGAGGTGAACACAATTGCCCAGCACAGTCCCATCATTCGTTCATTCATTCCTTCATGATGATAATGACTACCATTTACTGAATCTTCCTATGTGGCAGGCACCGAGTGCTTTACACACACGATCTCATGTGATCCTCACAACCCCATCGTTACCCCCATTTTACAGAAGAGTAAACTAAGGCTCTGCGATGCTAAACAACACAAACAGAATCACACTGCTAGGAAGTAGTGCAGCTGGGATTTGAACACAAGCAGTCCAACCACAGAGCCTTTCTCTTTTGTGCTAGACACTCTAATATACTCTGGAGATGCATCGGAAGTGAAACAGTATACTGAAACCACTGAACTGTATACCTTCGAAGGGTGAGTTTTATGGTATATGAGTTATATCTCAATTTTAAAAATCTGAATGGACAAGAGTTTTGCTTGGGATAAATGTTTACTAGATTGGTTGACCTATTTTTTCTGGTATAAGCCAGTTAAGAAAAAGTCAGAATATTCTTAGGAAAAAAAATGAAACATCTCAGGCGTCTTTGTAGTTTAACAGAGCTAGTTTTAAACTTCAGCCCTGCCGACTAGCAACATAGGCCATGAGTTTTGGTTTTCTGTTCTGTAAGGTGGGGACAGTGAACCTGGCCTCGCCAGGTGGTCATGGGGATTTGAGGGCAGAGAGCCGGCCCTGGCCAGATCACCGCTGCCGGGGCAGCACTCCATGAGGGCACAGGCCTGGGGAGTCGGCGTGAAGTCGCTGACTACCCCACACCCAGGAATGTTCCAGAGAGTCCAGAAAGCTGCTGCAGAGCCACCTGGGGCCCCCGCATCCTCTCTGCAGAGCCCCTTCGTACCCCTCCCACACTCGAGCTGGGGTTTCTGCCTAAGACTCCGCAAGGAAGACAAGTGCCTTGTCTCTTCCCCAGAAGCCGGGTTCCCTCCCTGGGCTGACAGGGGAGGGGATCCTGAGCCAGGTCAGCTTGTCAGCCGCAAGGGGACACTCCCTTCCCCTACACTGGGGCTCTGGCCCTCGCCCAGCACCATCCTCACAGGCAGCTCTGTGTCCACAGGGGCCACGTTGCTATGGTGATTCCGCTACCCACATGGTGTCCAGGGAGACAGCACAGTGTAGCTGGAGCTGTCTGCAAGACTTGTTGAAACCGGCACTGACAGGCTGGGAAGATTCTGGAAGGGTCAGAGGGATGGGGGGATGGGAACTAGGTATAACTGCTTCCCTAGCAGGAGCATTGTGGATCTCGCTCACACATGCGCCTGCTCCCGTCCGAGTTATAACGGCCCTTCTGAGCGGGGGTCTGGCCTCTCGAGAGGCACGATCTCATGACCGTCATAGGCCTTGTCATGAGGTGGTGTTCATGGTTTATCGTTGTGTTTAGCTTATATAATGAAAACTAAAAGGAAAAAAGTGGCATTATATGGTGGTAGAACAGAATAAACTGTGACTTACACTGTATCACATCTGAAGCTGGCTTCATAGTCTACCTTGTCCCTGTCCTTTGCAATTTCTTATAGAGCCTAGTGTGGGAATCACACTGTGACAGGGCAGCAAGGTGACAAACTGCGATGCCCACCCCCTACCCAGCACTTGCCCTGTGTACCAGGCAGCTGGTCTGAATCGTCACGTTTAACCCACATCGCAATCCTGCACCGGGAGTATCATTATGCTCATTTCACAGATGACAAAACTGAGGCTTAGAGAGGCTCCGTCACTTGCCCCAGCCAGGAGCTAGTAAGTGTAGGAGGGGCGGCAAACCCAGGCTACCCTTACGAGACCTGTGCTCACCGCACCATGTGGGCCTGTTTCTCCTTCCTGCTCCTGCTAGGTGGTGGCTTACTGGGAGCAGCCTTCTAGGTCCCAAGAGAACAGAATCCAAGGCAGCAAGTGAAATTAAGGTGCCAACCCCTCTGGAACAGCAAGTGGAATACAACCCAAATTGTCCTTATTGGGGACTGGTGTTTAGGCTCTGAATTTGAGAGCTTTCAGTTCCTCTTCCCGGGCGATCTTGAGAATTATTAAATAAATGACCCCAGCCCTGACCCATGTGCACATTTATGCTGACCCAATTCAACCCAGAGTAGTTAATCTATGCCTTTTCCCCAAAGGCATGCATGCGGGCTCTCCCTTGCAGAGCCTCTGACTACAAATAAATTAATTCTCAGCGGTGGTGAGAACTGGGCCCTAACATCTTCTCTAGCCCTCGTGTTCAGAGCTGCTGCTGACTTGTAAAGCGCTTTATGATTTATTCATACCGCCTTCCCAGGACGACCTTCCCCTCACACACATGAGCGTGACTCCCAGAATAGAATGTCAGGCTTCATTAAAAGAAAAAAACCCGGGTGTGGGGGATGTCCCTTTTTCTGCTCCCTATCCTGCGTCACCCGGCGTTTGTAGAATTCAGGTCAAACTTGAGAAAGCACCTGTGCTTTAACAGCCTTTGGCTCATGAATAAAGCAAGATGTCAGGAGCTTCTTTCTAGGAGGGAAGGACTCTCCTGACTTGGGTCTGTCTGCTCCAGGACTTGAACTTGGACCGCTGGACGCATTCCCAGGTGGTCAACAGCAAGTGATGGAGGGGCCCCCAGGAGAGAAGGGGGCTATGGTGGAAACAGGGTAGAGTTCTGCTCCACCGATTTTTCACTGGAGGACCGAGGCAGGCCCCTCACCTCCCAGGGATGCCACTCAGCACAGTGTAAATTCAAAGTTGCCAAACTAGTCTCCAGTACCATTTTCACTATTGTCATCATCATGATGTCCTCAAACTTGGGGAGGAGGTCTAAGCACTTTGAAGTACGGATGGAAGAGGAAAATCCCACTCTCCTGCCCCCTTAACTGCATCGGGGACCTCAGGAACAATCCCTTGCTCAGGCCTCACCACTGCCCCGGAAAGCTGACCATAAAAGAGTTGCATGCCTATGAAATGGTGAGGCCCGCAGTGCACGCGAGTCATGCCGATGCAGGAGTATCGGGGACTTAACAGGCTTCACACCTCCCCTAAAACTCCCACAGGCTGCAGTCAGCATTCTAGTGCCAGAGGGTCCCACGCTTTAGGGAACAAACCCTGCTAAACCACACCGACAAGGACTTTCGAGCAGCTAACTCAAAACTTGTTCAGAAGCTGACTCCAGGCCCCCAGAAGCCAGGGACTTGCCTCTCCTGAATGTACTTCCTGAACTCCCAGAAGAGCAGATTAGAGCAGGAGGCAGGCAGTGCTGAGCATAGCATTAAAAACCCTGAGTGGGAAGAGTGAACCCCATGGTCCCTGAGCCCTGGGGTTTGATGTCTTCAGGTCCCCCCAGGAGAGGAGGATGCCTGAGCACCCCAGTGACATCATGACCCCCTCGGTTGCTGGGGACTCTACCATGCATTTCTCAAGCCTCGTCCCCATTTAGGATAAAGGAAGAATGAATGTAGACATCTCCTGTGCTAGACAGTTCGCACTGAAATTACTGGTAACATGAACAATTTCTCGACTCTATGTTAACAGCAGCCCAATCTAATCGTCTGCCAGAATCAGAGGAAGGTCCCAGGACCTTCCCCCATTCCCATGTGTTGTCCCAGAGCAGAGGGACACTCCCAAGTCCTAAAAGTCCAAGGCGTGGGTGGTGACCTGTCACATGTTTTGGGGGTCCTTCACTAGTATGTATCCCTTGTTGCCAACTTTTAATCCATCATCATCTAGCAGTGGGCCTCACCGAGGGCTGAGAGCTACGACTGCAGTCTAAAAGAGACTGCTTTGCAAAAAGGACCTACATTGCTCTCAACACCTTAAAAAAAACCAGCAACAACAAAAGAATTGTTTTTGGGTTAATCCAGTCAACACTGATCTTTTGACCATCCCCTCTAGCTCTCGTCCTCCAGGCAGGGTACTGGATGAATTATTGCATTTGGGACACAGACGAGACACAAATAGTCCACCCAGTTTTGACAGATCATAGTAGTCAAAGTCCAGAAATAAATCCCAACCAGTCATCTTATTCTTAAAGAGTAAGCTAATGACACTTTCAACTGAGAGTTAGTTCCGCATAATTGCTAATTGCGGATACATAACTTCCTTTAGAAAAATAACTAAAAGGCATTTCTTTGGGCATCAGAATTTTTAAATGTTAACTTTCAAAATAATCTTTCTAAAATACAGCAAATAAATTATACTGTTTTGGGCTTCCTTAAATACATGCATTCTCATGGGGGCAAACATTCATTCTTGAATGTGAGGAAACATTATTCTTTTTATGTATAAATCATATATATATATATAAAGTACACAAGCAGATATACAGTGTCTTTCCGGTATCACAATTTCCTGGGGGAGATGGTTAGGAAAACATGTCTAAAAAGACTCCTTAGGGGGAACAATGAGGGGAAAAAATGTTAAAGAAACACCACTTAAATAGAAAATAACAATTATAACTTTTTCAAGGTCAGCCGTACAAACTTCTCTCATCACATTCCGGGACGGTTTTTGACGTGGGTGAGAGGATTTGTTTCTTCTTAAATGACCCTGACCCTGACCTTGGGTGCTGAGGCCTTTCTGGTTGGTAATTGTTTTTCTGTCTTTTCTTTGTTTCCCCTTCATTTCTCAGTGCCTTCATTTTACAGGCGATGCTGACACCCCTTCTGCTCTGACAGTGACACCCCTCTTCCCCGTGGAGCAGTGGAACCACTGAATGGGTTGTTTCCTGCCTCTTCATGCATTTGCATGTATTTCTGGGTTTGGATCTATGTTTTTGATGATTGAGATGGCCACAAAAACTTTCTAGCATGTTCCACTGGCATATGCAGGATGACTTACAGTGCAGAGTGTTTCAAAGGTCTTTTCAGAGACAAAGGATCCATCAAGGCCAAAGAGAAATATAGACGCATAGGAGAGCATCCCTCCAAGGATAATGAGGTTGTTCATATATGGACTTGACATCTTTATCAGCCTGACAAGAAAAAGAAAGAATAGATTTAACAGAACTGTTAATTTAGTTGTTCCGTCAAGAGATATTTCCCAAGTGTCCACTAGGTGTATATTGTGGCCAAGGCTAGAGGCGGAGAGAAAAATGGAAAAAAAAAAAAAAATGCACGCCCTGAGTGCCTCCGCTCCCCCTTGCCACCTACCAGGGACTGTTTACCTCTCAGTAAAGGTCCCCAGACAACTGTACGTTTCTAATTGTTGATTTTCCTGCTTCCTCTGTCAAGTTCACCTATTAATTCTCTAGGGACAGCTTGTCATACCAACTTCTTCATCCATTAATTCTCAGTTTACACAAAAGCATTAAGTCAACAGGTGTTTACGGCTGGGGCTGGGAACATATGCTCAAATCTAGAGAATTCTATGTTGCAGTGCGGCAGCCTTCTGCAGTGTCGGGGAAGATGCCCACGCCACATCCCCTGCCTCGAGTGGACCACGTCGAAACAGTCTACAGGCAAGCGTCCAGGGTTGCTTATGAACCGTGGTTTCCAGACGGTGAGTGAGCATCCACTTTGGTTGTCTCTGAGCATTCAGAAAGCTCACACTGTCCTGTGCACAAAGAGGGCCACCCACTTGAGTAGGAACACCTCTCCCAGTCGCCAGGTGATAGAGGCGGACAACAGAGTTCTCATCCCCACCCCTAACCTGTCTTCACTAGGCTGTGGCTGGGAACATTGTGTACACTCCCAAACTCTACATGCTTCTCTCTCATTTCCTTGGGGAATCCTGCTGTGGCTCCCAGCTGCCTGGCAATCCAGGGCTACGTGAAACCAGCAGTGGGCTGGAGTTTGCCTCAGAGGTACCTGGCTTCCCCAGCACCATCAGTTCAGAATGTCTTAGGTTTCCAGGTGCCCCACGGTCTAGGTGCTCTTTTGCAGATTGTAATTATGGATAATTATTCCCCAAAGACTTCCTTTTGCATTCTGCGGTTCTATTAATCCTTCACATTTTAAACACGTCATGTGTATAAGTGATGGCTTAGTCCCTGCCACCCTCCGGAAGTGCACCGTTGGCAAGTTACTTAACCTGGCTAAGTTTCCTCACCTGTAACATGAGAGCATTGATCATGTTGCCTAGAGCACATGTGAAACTGAGACACACTGAGTCCCTGCGGGTCCTTTTGTAAACCAGGAAGTGTTAAGCTGTCTTCATTCTCATTACCATAGCAGTCTGGGGAGGGGAGAGGTTTCCTGGAGGAGGTGGCCCTTACAGGATGGGTAGCATTTAGGAAGATAGAAGTTGGGGGAGGAATTGGGAACCAGTGATGTTTATTTCCCGTCTCTTTGCAGATTTTTAAAAAGCCAAGCCAGTCAAAAAATTCACTTGGATGCCAACCTCTTGGAAAGAGCAATGGTAATTTTGCCCAGGAAAGGCCAAGAGCGGGTAGTTAAGCAATACAAGAATTTAGTCTTACGATGGGGCAACTTTCTGTTCTGATGGGAATTCTTGAAGCACGTAGGAAAGAAATCTAACATTAATTGAGAGCTATGTAGCCAAGCCTTGTGCCAAATGCTAACAGGTATGATCATCATTTAAAGTTTGTATAGAATAGATAAAAGTTCTTTCAATTTTTTGTGGCACTATATGTGTTATTTGTGATAAATTAAATAAAACAACAGGAGAATAAAACTCTTTTTTGTTCTTGGGAAATAGGTTTTACCTAAATAGTTGCTACCAGAAACCCAACCAAGACAGAAACACACACACACACACACACACACACACACACACAAACCTAGAGCCTCCAAGTTCTTCAAGTGTAAGCAGGGGTGGGAAAAAAAACCCCAAAAACTGTTTCCCTTGGAATCAGGCTTGCTCCTGGCAGCCCGTGCGGTCATGCAACGTGGTTTCTGGGGACTACGGCAGGGCTGCAATGCTGCGAGCGTGGTCCTGAGGCGGTCCCCACGACAGCCCATGCTCTGAGCCCTGGCTCAGCCTCTCCCACAACAAGGCAGAGAGCTGGGCTCAGGGATTTGCTGTGGAAACCAAAGAAGCTAGCTGCACCTGGTAAACACCACTGCCTGGAGCGGCGGCCCATTCTACCCACCAGTGACCAGAATAACGCAGAGTGGGGCCTCTCTCTCCTTGGCGGGTTAAGGGCATGCGGTGGGGAAAAAAAATCAAGACAAGAAACCAAGGGCACAGGCCGCTCTGCCGCACGTGGACAGCCGCTCCGTCCTGAGCCTCGGGGCTCTCCTCTGTGACACGAGGAGGCAGGGCCTTCCTCGGCGGTAACGAGCTGTACCAATGGGAGTCCTCGTCCCAGGGTCCCAGGACCTCCTCCAGCACTGATTCCCACAGGTGTCTGGGGAATTCTGTCTTCTATCTCTCCTCCTCCTGGCCCATCCCAAAGCTCTGACAAGGCCTGTGGACTCACCCTTTGATTGCATTTAACTCAGCCTTCCCCAAACTTATTTTTATTTGACCTCACTCCTGTGCAACCGGCAGTCCTACCTCTGTGTGCATGTGTGTGCGCATGTGTGTATGTGCATGCGTGTGTGTGTGTGTGTGTGTGTGTGTAGCACCTGAAACATCCTAGGGACTGAGTAACACACTTTGGGAAACTCTGCCCTAAAACCTTCTGTGCCCCTGGCGAATCTGTCACGTGACGCTTGTTAATCCAGAAAGCGTTGTCCCAGAGGAGGGCCTGGGCGGACTTACTTCTGATTCCGATTCTTGATGTTGAAGAAGAGGAAAGCGCTGGCCATGATCATGCCGAGGATGGTGAGGGCAGACAGGATGCTGTAGAGGGGCAGGGAGATCTTCCGCAGCTGCTCCAGGATGATCGTCTTGTCTTTTGGGGGTTCGGATCCTAGAAGGCCAAGAAGAAGACGTCAGCGGAGCCCAGTGCACAGTCGTTCCCCGAGAACGTCTCTGCCTTGGTGTCCCCAAGACCCAGCCAGGCCCCTGCACACAAGCTCTGTGCAAGGCGCGTCTATTCACTGGGTGAGCCAGATCCGGCAGTTGGCCAGTCTGCCCAACGGGGAGCCTGAGCCAGGACTTATTTCTTTCTCTAAATAGAATCAATAAGGGATTTGTGATGCATTTAATAGTCATTAGAAGACTAGAATTTGATTTGGTCTAATTATGCTGGTGAAAAACCGTCACCATTTATCTCCAAAGGTAACAATGACTTGGAAGGCACAGGGTTGGGTGATGTGAGTGGGTTCCACTGGGTACCATGGGGGGTGAAGAACTTGCCTTTGGCCTCAAGGACTCTGCTCCTATGCAGATATAAGTGATCACTCCTCAACAGGGTGGACACTTTGCCTGTCAGTTCCATGGTGACACGTATGTGCTCTGGCTGTGGAATTTCTGCTTCAGGGTCATTATAAAACCTCTGTCTGGCTTTTTGTTTCCATAAGAGTCACTAACTGTGGGAGGTAGAATCTACCTTCCTCCCCCTGCTGGGCCAGAACTGGACTGAAACCCTAGGATTCCATTTCTCCTCGTGACTGCAGAGGTGCCCTACTCCTTTAATGGCACCAGGAACATGGGGGATCCCTGCGGGTTTTAGAGCAAACACATCTTTCTATGTGGCAGCAAACTGGTCCCAGCTGTTTCGGCAGGTACAGGCTGATTTGGGATGAGGGATGCAGGGTCTCCCCCAGCTTCCTGCAGATCCCGTCTTTCCTAGCGGCAATTTCAGGTCAGGTTTCTGCTGCGGAATTGTGAAACTTTAGGGCTTTCTCTCTAGGAGGTATATGGGGAATCAGCTACAGGCCAGAAAGGGCCCAGCCTGGAAGCCCTGGGACACCCTGCTAAGGGCCTTGGTTACACCTCCATTCCCAAGGGACAGCAGGGGGTGGGCAGATGTGGCAGCAGGGAGTGAGAACTGCCCCAAACATCAGGGTTTAAATCACTTTGCTAGCAAGTTCAAATATGCTTAGAAACATTCAGTGGATAAAAAGAGTTTGATCCATCTAAGAAATCTAGGGAAGTTGCCAGGTTCAAAACCAGCTAGGAACCTGCTGGCGTGGTTCATGTAAAGCCTTAAGCAGTTCCAGGTAGAGTAACATTTACAAGTGTGACGTCAAGGGCCGACAGTCAGGGCTAAAGCAGACACAAGGTGACACAGGTCACATCATTTCTTGCTTCCAGCAGTGAAAGCCCAACATCTGGGAACTTTTCCTCACTCCCCATCCTTCCCCCAAACCCCAGACTACATGAGGCTGGCTCAGGTGCTTCCGTCAGGCTGCCAAATGCAAGCGCAGTCCTGGGGGCGCCCATGAGGTCTTGGCTGGAAACAAGCCCCTCTCTGGGCACAGGGAAAGGAGGCTGAGTCTGAATCAAAGGTGATATGGCCACTAGTGAGTCTGGGGACTGTTGTGTGGAAACAACTTCAGAAAACTGACATATTTTTGGCCGGGCACAGTGGCTCACTCCTGTAATTCCAGTACTTTGGGAGGCTGAGGCAGGAGGATCGCTTGAGCCCAGGAGTTTGAGGCTGCAGTGAGCTATGATGACACCACTGCATTTTAGCCTGGGTGACAGAGTGAGACCCTGGTACCTCTGCCCATAATGCCCTTTCCCGCTTGTCTTCCTGGTCAACAGCCAACTACTCGATTCATTTTCCAAGACTCAGCTCCCACATCACCTCCTTCGGTGTTTCCACAAGGTGCCTCTTCCCTAAGATGTTACGGAAGTCAAATTCTGACGGTTTATCAGAAGTGTTAGAAACAGCAGCAGTCCTGAATTTCCTTTCTTGCTTTTTGTCTAGTCCTTTCATTCTTATTCACCATCATTAATAAGGATTCACCAGCATTACTAATCACCTTCCACCAGTCGGGCCCAGGGCTGTGCACCACTGACACAAAGATGAAAAAGACGCAGTCCCTTTCCTCAAGGAGCATACACACCAGCCACGAGAAAGGAAAAACGCCGTAACAGGCAATCGCACTTACTGAAGGCTTGCCACAGGCTGAACACTTGACAGAGATTTTCTCATGTGATGCACCCAACAGCCCGGTGGGTAGGTAAGATCGTTCCCATTTGACAGAGGGGGCAATAGTTCAGTGGTATTAAATGGCAAAGCTGGTAGGATTTGAACCCAGATCTGCCTGATTCTGAAGCTTGTGCTCTGACCACTGTGCAAACTGCCTCCAGTGACATGGGGTGCAGGGGCTGTGGTCACTTGGGCACAGGTAGGCCTGAGCATGGGGCAGGGGGCAGAGGGCAGTGCAGCCTGGTGGAGTCAGCAAAGGCCACAGAAAGGAGGTGATGTGGGAGCTGTCTTGGAGAGTGAGTAGAACAGTTGGCTGTCGACCAGAAGACAGCGGGAAAGGGTGTTATGGGCAGAGGGCACTGCATGAGCAAAGGCACTGTGGTGTCTCAGCACGTTGGAGGAACCAGAAGCAGTTGGTTGGGGAGATTTGAGAGAGGAGACAGAGAGGTGGGGAGGGGTCCCTTGATGGAGGCCTTGGGGCCACAAGGTGTCAGTGCAAGGCTCTGGGCAGGGTGGGCCATCTTAGGCCTGGCATGACAGCAAAGGCACTTTGGCTGATGAGGGCAGAATGCCTTTGATGGGGTGAAGACCAGCTCTGAGAAGACCCACGTGGGGCTGGAGCGGGGGTCCAGGTGAGGGAGGCTGAGAGCTGAACCCCCAGGTGTGGACAGACCAACCCAACCCAGCTCTTTTCCAGAGGAGGATACAGAGTTCGCTTTAGCTGGGACACGTTTGAAAAGAATTGCTCCTGGCCACTGAATGGTTTAGGCACCTTGGTGAGCACTTCATGCAAATTCCGGTGACCCATCCCAGAGCTGCACCCATGTAAGTCACTGGGGCCCTGTACTCAGTGAGCGAGTGTTTGTGTTGAGGATGTTCCTTTGATCCCATAAGGCCGGGGACTCTGAGCTCGTCGCCCACACTCAGACCACGTCCTGGCTTGGAGCGACTGGGCAGGCCCCTCCTCTGAGAGGCCCCCCGCCTTACCTTGGAACCTGATGGTGTCGTTGATCATCTCCAGCGTGTCAGCCACAGCGTTGTACTCGCCCACCTTCACCTCCCTCCTGTCTGTGGGCAGCAAGAGGCAGTGGCTGGTTAGAACAGGGTCCTGGTGTGTGTCTGGGAGCTCCTGTCCCAGATCTTCTCCCCCACAGGCCCTGGCCATATTCTTGTAGGCTTTTGTTTTTCCTCCATTGGAATCCCCAAACCCCCAACGTGATCTGGGCTGGAACATCCTCTCACGCCGTCTCTTGAACTGGTTGTCTGTCTGTGCTGCACACCTCCAGGATGGGAGCCCACTCCCCCTGTAGCTGGACTCTGCCTGTTACCAAGTTCTTCCTGGTCACTGAGCTGAACTGGCTCCTTGTAACTTTCGCCTGCTCATCCGGCTTTGCCCTCGAGGACCACACGGACCCCTCCTGCTCCCTCTACTCCAAGGCAACCCCAGACACTCAAAGACAAAGACAGATCATCCTCCAGCGCCAACCCCCTACCCCTTCTTACAGAACATCATTTCTACCTCCCATCCCACCCAGGACTATCCTTGAGCCACATCCCGCAGTGTCACTGTATTTCTGATAGACCGTAGACTCAAAGACTGATGGATGCACTTTAGGTATGATTTAGTCAGCAGCAAGTAGAGCAGACTATCCCCTTCCTCATTCTGGGCATTATATTCCTATTAATGCATCCTTAGGTGGGATTAGCATCTTTCAGAAGCCACATTGCTCTGCTGTGTCCTACCAAGCAGTTTCCCCTGCCCTTGGCTCCCTCATATGCACTCGTTCAGTGTGTTTTCAAACCCAAGTGGTGCATTTGAATTTGCCTTCATCCTCCTGGCTATTCTTGGTAGGCTTAGCTCACTGTTTTGCTCATTGTCAGGGACAAAAACAATGAGGACTGGCCCAGGGTGGTAGGAGGAGGAATGGAGAGGGGATCAGATTTGACAAAGGTTTCTTTTTTCCAGGTAAAACCAAGACAACTGGGTGATCAAATGGGAGATGAAGACCAGGGTGGCAAGCAAGTCACCTGGGATTCTGGTGGGGATGACGGGGGCTCAGGCACCTTTCCCTGGGCGGGGGGGACCCGGGAGGGAGTCAGATATGGAGGGGAAGATGATGAGCTCTGGCTTGGATGTGCCATGTCTGAGGAGCCTGTGGATCATCAAGGTGGAGACGCCCTTGAGTCTAGACCGAGGGCACAGGTGCAGGCTGGGGGAGAGGCTTGGCACCATTGGCATGGAAGCTGAGAGATGGAGCGGGGAGCAGGGATGAGACCCCCAGGGAAAGAGTCACGTGAGAGGAGGACAGGACCCAGCACAGGCTCCAGGGGTTGCACAGGACGCCAGGAGCAGGGTGCTTGGCGACAGTGGGCATCTCGGAGGCCAAGGATCGGACTCTCATGGTGGGGCTGGCCACATGCCACATGCCAGGGAGAGACGGACACGAGCTCCTTGAGCCGGGGGTCAGTGCATTTGGCATCTGGGGGAATACTGGTGACCAAAGATGAAGCAGATTCAGGGAAAGGCAGGGGTTAGAGGCAGGGAGCGAGGGGTAGGGAGTGTGAGAGCAGAGAGCGGAGCCCGCAGGGCAGAGCAGGCTTTGACAAGGTTGGGGAGCAGGTGGGGAGGGCCAATGGCATTTATTGAGCCCCGGTAGCGAGTCTGGATCTGTGCTGTTTTACAGACATTTTCTGCTTTAGCTCTAACAGTGTGTGGAGTAGGTGCTCTCAGCCCCACCTTAAAGACGAGGAAACGGAGGCTCAGACAGGTTGTGGCTGTGCCCAGGGCCCCACTGGTACTAAAAGCAGAGCCCAGATTCAAACCTGGATTTTTTCTACCGCCCATGCTCTTCCCCAGCATGGGGCTGCCTTGATGGGATCCCTGAGAGGTGACAGTTCAGTGCCGAGGTACCCACTCCATGGGCCACCCGTGCCTCCTAAATGTGAGAACTGCAGAGAGGGGAGTCCACTGCCCCCAGTGAAAGGCCCCCCACAGGGGCAGGCAGATCCTCAGCAAAATGCCCAGAGGTTAGAAAGGAATTCCAAGCATGGACCAGAGGAACTGCCTCCTGGGGCCCTGGCTCTAAGTGAACTTCGCAGAAATGCAGGTGCACTGCTGGGCTGTTATGAGCATCCAGGAAACCCTTCAGGACACATTTCCGCCTGTGTTACTCTGCCCATGTGTGGGGGAAACAGGGACTGTAAAAGTCACCTCCTTCTCCCACAAGGGTCCCCACCATTTGGGAGGCATCACACTGTGTAGGCAGCTGCCGCTTGCCTGGGTCACCTGGCTCCTAAATGTCACATTAGCAGACTCTGCTGGGGACTCCTGCATCCCGGCGCTGGCCTTTTGAAGTCCTCAGCCCCACAGATGCTCCAATCAGCTCCCGCCGCTCAGAGGAGGAGGCCCTGATTTATTTATTTGGCGTGGGACGGCAGTGCATGAAATATGCAGGCTGATTGGAATTAATCAGCAGGAGCTGGGGAGCGGGGCGGCCGGCACCCTCCTGCACCCTGGCCACACAGCCTGCCCCTCCAGCTCACACGCCCCGCTGTGGGCACCGTCCCATGGCACCGAAATAATACTCAGCTTCCCACCACAACCATAATCACCATAATCTCTCCCTAGGGGCAGTACTTGGAGGCTCACAGGCGCTTCACAAGTTCCTGTGTTGCATGCTCCTGCAAACCAAGAGTTGGGCATAATTCACCTCATCTAAGCAGGAGGGAGGAGCCTCGAATGGGTTAAGTCACCCCTCAGAGCCACAGGCCGGGCAGCGAAGGAGTGGGCGTCTGAACTTGGGTCCCCTAGTCCTGAAGGCAGCACACTTTAACTTGTAGCCTGAGCAGGGCTGTTGGTCATTCAGCCCACATTTATTGAGTGCCTACTGCATGCCAGGCCCAGCCTGAGGTATTTCATGATAAAGAATCCCTCAAAAGCGACACACTGCAGGTGGTGGCCAGTTAAAATTATTCCCACATCCTTGACCTAGGGGGCCTTGGGCACTGGGAATGCTGAAGAGATGTTTACACTACATCCCCTAGTTTAATCACTTCATTCATTCATTCATCCATTCACCAAACATTATTGGACACCTGTTATGTTCCAGGCTCCATGCTAAGGACTAAAGATAAAAAATCATTTAAAAAATCATAATCTCTGATCTTGGGTAACTGTAACTATAAACTAGGAACTTTCAGAGTTGCAATGAGGGTTAAAGAGAATATATGCAAAGCTTCTAGTTTGGGGCTTAACTCACAGTAAGTGTTTAATCAATTATAGTTATTTTCTTCCTGGTAAAAGTAATTATGAGGCTGGGCGCGGTGGCTCACGCCTGTAATCCTAGCACTCTAGGAGGCCAAGGCGGGTGGATCGTTTGAGCTCAGGAGTTCGAGACCAGCCTGAGCAAGAGCGAGACCCTGTCTCTACTACAAAAATAGAAAAAAAAATCAGTCGGGCAACTAAAAACAGAAAAAATTAGCTGAGCGTGGTGGCGTGCACTTGTAGTCCCAGCTACTTGGGAGGCTGAGGCAGGAGGATCGCTTGAGTCCAGGAGTTTGAGGTTACTGTGAGCTAGGCCGATGCCACTGCACTCTAGCCCAGGCAACATAGAAAGACTCTGTCACAAAAAAAAAAAAAAAAAAAAAAAAAAAGTAACCGTGAGCTATTTGCTAGGTCCCCAAGCACTCTGTTTTCTTCCTGCCATCTGTTCCCCACAATGGTGCCTCCACTTGGAAGGTGGTTTTCTCCTTTCTCTACCAAATCCACATGCTCAGGCCCTACCTGCCTCTTCCAGGAAGGCTTCCCTGAGTACTGCTCCTCCCCTGTGCATGTCTCGATTGCTGCAGGCTCAGGGCACTGGGTGACAGCTCCTGGTGTTGAAGTTTTGCCCTACGTGTGTCCAGGTCTCTTGATTCTTGCTGGCTGGTCTGCTCCTGAGTGGAACCTGAAGCCTTGCTTCTTTTGTCCCAGACAGTACAGAGGGTCTTGCCCCCTGCATGCTGCCCAGGGCCCCTCCTGGGTCTGCAGAGGGAAGGATCGTACCCCGTGTTCTTCCATGATAGGCACCCACCACTCCCAACCGTTAGCTCTTGGGCCTCTTGTTAATTCCACTGTGCAAACAAGGTTGACCACTTATTTGGATACAGACTGGGCCCTGCAGACCTGGGACTATGGACCAGAGGGTTTTGAGCGGAAGAAGAGGGGTTGTGGCATTGTGTCTGTCACGGGCTGGCCCCCTGCCCCACAGACACCACTGCAGATTGCCAATGATTCGCTGTGTGACCTTTCCCTTCCTCTGGGCCTCAGTTTCTCCATCTACAAATTATCCTGCAGGGGTTCCAGTGGTTCTCAGCCCTGGCCAGGCTTTAGAGTCACCTAGGGGCTTCTAGAAAATACAGATGCCAGGGTTCTGAACAATCCCGTTATATTAGAACTACTGGAGGCTGAGGGTGGATCGTGGGCAGCAATATTTTTTAAACTTCCCTCAACTGACCCTAATGTAGAGCCAGGGTTGAGAACCACTTGATTAGAATGAGGGCCCTTTAGCACTGAAGTCTTCTGGTTCTCAGAGGCTAAAACTACCATGAAACAAAGAACCCCTTTTCCTGCAGATTAATATTGGTTCCTTCCTGTGGTACCAAAAAAAAAGGAGTTCTTTTTAAAAGGTGCGCTCTTTATTTCAAAGTTTGGATTTGGATGGTATGTAAAGAAAATAGGTCCTGTTGGTAAAAATTGGGCTGTTGAAAAGAAAGTCCAGTCCGAAAATATTCACTGGCCATAGGCCCAGGAGCATCCATGAGACAGCTGGGCAGGGGCTTCGGTCCTGGACTGAGTCCACCCCGCTCCTGGACTGAAGCCCCCATGGCAGGAGGACAAGGTGTGGGGTCCCCAGCTCCCTGCAACACGGGCTCTATTCCCCAGACACCTAAATGTTTAGTCTTCTCACTCGGCTCTGGCTCCAAATTGAGGGAGGTATATGTGTCCTTTAGAGTTTAACGGTTGTTAAAAACACACATACTGAGACTCAACGTGTAACTCTGGGGTGTAAAACAAAAGATGAGCTTGGCTCAACAAAACTCAAAAGATTCTATAAACTTACTCAATTCTAGACCCCCTGGCAAAATCCCAAACTCAGGCAAAGGAATGAGCTCTGAGACAGGACCCCTGGAGCTAATGCTGGCTTTGCTGTCACCTCCATGAACAGCTCTGGGGAAGTCCCATTCCCTGCCTGGGACTTGCTAAGCGACTGGGTCACATGGGAGCTCTCTGCAGCCCCCAACTCCTGGTCAATGATTCTGCCTGGGAAGGGTCCTCCTCATTCCAGGCTGAAACCTCTCCTTGCGACCCCCTCATGGTCCTGATTGTGCCCTGGGGTCCCACATCATTGACCACGGGCCTCACTCTGCTCTTCTCCAGGATGCACAGCCATTCCTCAGGAAGAGGTTTTTCACTGCCAGCTACCTGATCTCGTCATCGCCTTGGACAGGGCCTGGTCACCCCTCCTCCTAGCAGCAGCTCTTAGCAGCACAGAACAGAGATGGACTTCGTGCTCCCTTGGCTTGGACCTTGCATACACACTCTTCTCTATTGTCACAAACGATATGCCATTGCCACATTTTAAATGAGTCAGGTTCATTGACTTTTCTTTTGCGACTTTTAACTGGCCAAGGCCAGGTGGACATTGCCCAAATGCTCTGGGGTGGAGCATTGGGGCAAATCCACTGCAGGGTGGATTTGTCCATTGATTTAGGCAAACTGGCCCAGGAGTGAGCACTAGGTCCCTGAGGGCATGCAGATCACACACAACAGGCTATCTACCCTTGGAGCAATTTTTTCTCCTCTTCTTGGCTAACTCCACAGGTCCTTCAGAATTCACCTTAGCCCTCTCTCCTTCCCAGGGATTCTGCCAGTGCCCTCCTCTGAATGCCCATGACTTCCTGTGCCAGCCCCAAGCACCAACCACACCCTGCTGAGGTCTCATGTCTGCTCCTCATTGGACTGGGAGTGCCCCAAGGGCAGGGGCTGCCTCTTACCCCTCTCAGCACCCCCAGTGCCTAGCCAGGACCTGGAATGCAGGGTGTCACTTCCTAGGAGTGACAGCAAATGATGGTTGAGAAACTTTAAAAGTGCAAACCACAGGACCAACAACAACAACAACAAATTTATCCACATCAAAATTAAGAGCTTCTGTTCAACAAGGACTCGACCGTTTATAGACAAGCAACAGATAGAAGATAAGTGCAAAGCCTAAAGCCAATAAGGGATCCATATCTGCATTACATAAGGAACTCTCGCATGCCAGTAAGAAAAAAACAGTAACCTCAAAATAAAAATGGTCAAAGGATTAGAACAGACAATTAACAAATGGCTAATAAGCACAGGAAGAAATGCCCAAACTCATCAGAGAAATGATATTTAAAGCCACAATGTGATACTACTTTATACCTTTAGACTGTCAAAAAAAAAATGAGAGACCTGGGAAACACCAAATGTGGGTGGGAGGCAGGACACGGGCACCGTCTTGCCAGTGGGGGTGGATATGGGCATGGCCATTCCCAAGAGCAACCGGGCAGGTTTTTGGCATATTCAGTGTGCACACACCTTCTGACCCAGCAATTCTGCTCCTGGACAGTGGTCCCACAGAAATTCCCCGTTGGGTCCATAAAGGTACATGCACGAGGACATTTATTACTTGTGAAGGTGGGAGGTGAAGGTGTTCTGGGGGGCGGGATGGGTGAAGTGGGGGGCATGCCCCAGGGAGGGAGCAGGGAGAAGCCATGGCCTAGATGCACACCCAGAACATGGGGGCTTCTTTCAAAACCAAGTGCTGAGTGGGAGAAAGCAAAACAAAACAGAAAAGATACAGAATCCAGTTGCGCTAATGTAAACTCAAAATACATACACATGAAATAGCAACACACATTCTGCAAGAACGCATACAAACGCATGCATGTATTAAACACTTAGGATGTCGGCCTTTCCTGGGGGAGGTGGGAGTGGGGCTTGGGAATAAGTCAGGGAAATAGGGATAAACAGGAGGGGCTTTCGTGGATCAGTAACACTGATGCCCCGTGAAATGAGTGTGACGTGCGTCCTAAGGAAGGGAGGTCGCGCTTTTCTCAAGCAATTCTGGAGAGGGATAGCTCTGGGGTCATTGTTTAGAGTGCCCAGGAGAGGAGAAGGAAGTCAACAGTTGCCATGGCCCTTTTCTGTGCTGCCACTGAGCCAGGAACATCACAGCCTCGCATCATCGAATTCTCACTGCCACTCTCCACGCAAGGAACATGATCACCTTTTATTTTATTATATTTAAATAAACTCTGAAAGGAAGGCTCAGAGAGATGAAGCTCCATTGCCTGGCCAGGAGTGATCAGGAATATCTGCCTCAAGCCTGCATACTTTCCATAGGAGAGGAAATGAGTTCTCCATCACTGGAGGCATTCAAGCAGAGGCAATGCTGTATAGGAGAGTCAGGACTTCCTTCAACACGGAGAGTCTATGGCTCAAGGGAATACAATGTCTGCTAAATAATTCTGTCTTCTGCCCCACCTTCCTTGGCTCCCCGAAAGCTAAGCCCTGGCCACGAGGGCTCTGGGCTGTTAAGGCTGGGCACCGGCTCCCAGCCCCACAGCGACCACATTCATGTACGTCTTCCTGCGGGGCCATTGACTACGTCTCCACTGCTCATCGTACCAAGCTGAGTGGTGTCTGGCGAGATGGCCCTTCCAGACCCACGGCTTGGAGAAGGAAACTACAGTGCCAGCCTTGACAGAAGTGGAAGGACATGAAAAATCAGCCTCGAGAGTCTCAAACTAGGTTCAAACTAGCTCTGAAAGTTTTCTAGAAGGTTCTGGGAAATTATCTTCCTGCTTTTACAAGCACTGGCATCTGGCCAGAGAATACGAGGCCCCTGGGGGGCAGGGACCGTATCTTATTCAACTCGGCTCCCCCAGAGGGCTTGGTGAAGTGCCTGGCAGATGCTCAGGAAGTGCGCGCTGAATAGAGCCGTGTCTGTTACCCCGAGGATCAAACGGTAATTAATGTCTGCAAATGGGAAGGACAAGCCTCCATTTCACTAGGTACGTTCTGAATGACAATTATGTCATTAGAGGGAAGGAAGACCCCTTCGCTTCAAGTCAGGTGCCAAAATATAACGCTCCAAAGCCTGAGTGCTTTGTGTCGCGCAGGAGCAGTGTGAAATTCGGTGCATTATCCTTCCCTGAGATCCTCACAAATAGGCCTAATGAAGGCAGAAATGGGGAGTTAGAGCGGCAGATGCCGAGTTTTCTCTAAGAACAGCACAAACAAGGCTCTAATCATGGCTTCGCTCAACTTCCTTCCCTGCTGCAAATTCTGAGCCATGTTTAGACCTCAGCGGTAACATGGATTCTTTTTTTCTCTTGAGGGGAAAAAAAGCCAATTCTATAGTATTCATCCTCATCTACACTGGAAATCAGTGATGGCAGCGGAGAGAAGCACAGGGTCTAGGCCCAGGTGTGTGCCCAGCAAGGTGCCAATGCCTGCCTTACCTGCCACCACGAGTGGGTCCCTTAGAGTAGTGCCTGCCTCAGATGAGGGGAGGAATGCATGCATTTACCTGGGAGGTGTCCCTGGGACACAGTGATAGGGGCGTGGGGAGGTGAGACAGGGAAGAGAGAAAGTACAGGGTGAGTTAATGAGCAGGTTTCTGTGTGGGCAACGGGGGAGCTCTGGGAGAAGGGTTGAACACACCTTGCAGGTGTCTCACATGCAGGGAAAGGATGCTGCGGTATTTATCCTCCACCACTCATCTGTCACTGACGCAGGCCAGCTGCATGCACCTCGCATTGGCCAAGAGTTGCAGATGCTCTTGGTAAGATGCTGTTTCACTTGTCCTGGAGGGATGGATGCCCAGGGGATATGGGTGGGGGGGCTACTGACAGCATCCGCCACACCCACCCTCTAGGTTGGGCCAGAGGGGAGGCGAAGGCTTTGGGGGCCCTGGAAACCTGAGTAAATGGGGGGAAACTGGGGATGAGGAAGGCTGTCCTCAGGGCGCTGAAACCCTCCCTGGACTCAGAATACCTCAGCTTCAATAGGGACCTAGGGACAGCCTTGGTGTGTTATTTTAAAACAGTTTTGTTTATGCAGCACTTGTATATTGTAAAGAAAAACAAAGTTTCTCCAGCCTGGAACAGCAATGGCCACCATCACGACTTAGCTCCAGTTCCCACTTCCGTTGTGAGGGCTACTGCTGTTTGCCAGGCACTCTGCCTTCAACCGAGTCCCTGAAAACCACGGTAAATGAAAAAGTCCTTACGTTTCCACAAGTCATACACGTCAAGCTTGGGGTTGCAATGCGGTCCACACTTCCACTGACCAGTTCAGTAAACATCTGCAGGAGCCAGCCAGGAGCCAGGCAGCAGGCTAGCAATGTGACTAAAGCTTCCGCAACTTGAGAGTTTACAGCGCATGAGCTCATCTGGCCCTTACCAGGGAGGCAGGCAAGGCTGGCACTGGTGTCATCCCATTTCCCAGAGGAGGACACTGGGGCTCAGGGAGATAAAGTGACTTGCCCAGGATCACATTCTGTGGAGCTTCAGAGCAAGGACTTGAATCCAGGTCTTTGGCACCCAAATTAATTCGATAAACTTGTCCTGGGGGCCTGGTACGTGCCAGGCGCTGTGGATACCAAGCCTACAGCCCTAGAATCCAAGTGTAGAGGGACTGTGGCTTCTGGCTCCCCTTTGAGTTTTCTTACCTCAAGCTGCCTCCTATTTCCAACTACTGTGTGCTTTAGTTTTGCAAGGAATTAGCAGAGCCTCCTAAAAAATACTTCTTCTCCAATAGATAAAAGGGTTTAGAAGGGTACCAGGACCTCTGTGCAAATGAGAAGCCGAAAGAGTTTCTCATAAGATCTTCTTCAGAGGGAGGGTGGGGTGAGCCAACTTCCAAGGCGAGCACTCGAGGCCACCTGGGGCAAGCCAGGGAGCAGACCCCGGAAAGGGGCCTTTACCCTGTGCTGGCCGAGAGGCTGGCTGTGAGTCAGCACTGCCCTGAGGCTGCTGCTCCACTGTCCCCTCTAAGTGAGAGAGACGGGCAGGAGGGAAGGGAGCGAGAAACACACGGGACACAGAGGGCGTCAAGGGCACAGTGGAAGACAACACAGTAACCCATGCAGAGGCCTTTTGCAAGGTCAAGGTAACTGGCATGAGGCAATATAGGTGCTAGTAAGGGTAAGCAGGCCCACCTTGTGGGTAAATTCCTGGATGGTTCCAGAAGACAGAGTCTGCACCAGCCCCTTTTTGAGGGAGAAGGGAAGGAGTGAACTCACGGTCCCACAGGGAGTCAAGGCCAGCCCCAGGCAAATCCCTTCCCCTGTCTAGGCCTCAGTTTCCCCTCTGTGAAATGAGATGATAACCAGGACACTTCCAGCTTGCACAGCCGGTTCAATAATTCGGTGCTCTTCCATCCTGGTAGAAAAGGCACCTCTGAGACCCTTTAAGTTTGGAAAACTCACTGTTGAGTTGATGCACACATGCCCCCTGCATTGTGGCTCTCACAAGATCCCTCTGACAGGACATCAGGATGTTTTAAAAACATGTAAACAGGGTGCCTGAAGGCCCAGCTGTGACACTCAATTAAAGCCAGACACAAAATGGGTAGGTGAGAGGTGCACACTTAGGCGTGGGTGTCCACATGACCGCGTGGAGGAGCAAGCTGAGACCCACTAGCCAGCTATGTGTCCCTGGAGTCCCCACTGACACCTAAGGCCCTGCCCTGTATGACATCCTACATGTCGTTAAGTGTGGGAGCAGCTATTAGGGGTAGATGGCAGACAAAAATAGCACCCAGGGGTTTCAACACTCTAGGTAAATCGGAATTTGCCCCAGAAAACTGTCTTAATTTTGACAAAGTGCTAATCATAGTTGCTACTTACTTGCTGAGCAAAAAATATATTACACATATTGACATGTTATCTCTTTTAGTTTTTCCCACATCCCAAGAAGGTAGGTAGGATTATATTCCCATTTTATAGATGAGGACAATCAAGGCCCAGAGAGGCAAAGTCTCTTGCCTGATGTTCTACAGCGAGTGGCTTGAGCCCAGGTGGGCCAGACCGCAAAGCCCCAGCTCTGAACAACTGTTGCTGTACTGCCTTCCTTGCAAATCCAGATATGCCTCAACAGTCCCTGGTGTTAGTGTTCAAACCTAACATTGGGGGGAAAAAAGGCAATAAAATTGGTATACACTGGTAGCTGTGATCAGCCAATCCATATTTTACAAAATACTCTCCTAGAATGATATAATTTGAGAACTGGAAATGAGACAAGAGAATTTAGTTGCAATCATTCAAAAAAAAAAAAAAAAAAGTAAGTATCTTTGCCAAGATGCTCACTTTGTTCAACCAATGAAGAAGTCTTAACAAATGGGAAAATAATTACGTTTGCCTAAAATTACATCTTTTGTGCACGCCAGAGAGCTGACATGCGTTTCAATTACCTGCCACGGGAAGACAAATGGGTAAATCTACGAGATTGTATTACGGAGCACCAGCGCGGGAGACGATCTCTCCTGACTGATCTGAGTCCGGTGGGATTGGTCTGAACGAATCTGAATGACTCACTTTCATTTCTTGCTTTGCCCTGGAAGACTCTGGGATGTGCTCAAAGTGAGTGGGCACAGCAGGTGCCACTCTTGTTTCTGGATTTTCCAGAAACACCCAGATGCTGAAGAACATTGTATTGATGAATGGTCTCTCAGGCGGTTCTGGCTAACGACCTTGATAACGACCATGCTGGTCCGTCTGAAGCAGCTACACCCCACCCTGCTCCCAAGGGTGCCCTGCGGATTCTGACAAGTCACTGCCCCCTCGGCCCCTCCGTTTCCTCCACATCACACAAGGAACTCGGTCTGGATGGTTTTGGAGGCCCCCCTGGTAGCAGCAGGAAAGCTCAACAAATGACCTGTTTTCTTCAAAAAACGAAGGGTCTATAAAGAGTTCTAGAGGGTTATAGGAGATGACAAGAGACTAAAGAGACACACTGAGCAGATGTGTGGGTTCTCCCACACGCCGTCTGCGAAGACATCTTTGAGATGACCCGGGGATCAACACTGACTGGGAATTAACGGATATTAAGAATTGTTGTTCAGTGTTTTAGGTGTGACGACAGTACTGTGGGTATGGTTTAAAAAGTCCTTATCTGGTAGAAATGCATACTGAAGTATTTATAGATTGAAATGAGATCATGTCTAGGAGCTGCTTTAAATAAAACACTACAGCAGAAAAGGGGGATGGCATGAGTGAAGATAAGACAAGGTTGGCAAAATACTGATGATGGTTGAGACTGGGAGATGGGTACGTGGGGGGGCCATTATGCTGTTCTCTCTACTTTAGAGTCTGTTTGAACATTTCTATAATCAAAGCCAAAAACAGCTGGGCATGGTGGCATGTGCCTATAGTCCCAGCCACCTGGGACGCCGGGGTGGGAGGACAGCTTGAGTCCGGGACTTCGAGACTGCAGTGAGCTATGATCGTGCCTGTAAGTAGTCACTGCACTCCAGCCTGGGCAATATAGCAAGACCCTGTCTCTAAAAAAAAAGAAAAAAAACCCCAAACGTTGAGAGCCTTCTCAGACTACTAGAACTGACTTCGCCTCCACCATCTGTGCTTTCGTAAGCTTCTCAGAGTCATGTGGGAAGATGGAATAGGCCTGAGAAGTACAGGCACCCCTTGGTATCCAAGGGGGATGGGTTCTAGGACCCCTCGAGGATACCAGAATCCCCGGATGCTCAAGTCCCTGATATAAAATGGGGTAGTATTTGCAAATAAACTGCACACAGCCTCCCGTGTACTTTAAATCATCTCTGGATTACTTATAATACCTAATACAATGTAAATTCGATGTAAATAGTTGTTATACTGTATTGTTTAGGAAATAATGAGAAGAAAAAAGTCTGTACATGTTCAGTACAGATGCAACCATCTGCTTTTTTTTTTTTTGTCTGAATATTTTCTATCTCCAGTCAGTTGAATCCACGGATGCAGAACCCACAGATACGGAAGGCCGATTGTACTGTGGTTGAGAAACAATATTCCAAACATTTTGAAACTAATGTTCTCACAGAGAGGTGTTTTCTATTGACTCTACCTTCTTTTGTCTGGAACATCATACTGTAATTTCTTTCGATGTAGTTTATTGCATGAATAACGACATCCCTGAATATGCATTTCATCAACTAGAAAGAATAACCATCAAAAAGCCTACCTTGAAACTGAGTAAATTTAATGGTCCCCATCCTCTCCCCGTTCCGGAACACAACTTGACCCTAAAAACAAAAGAAAACAAACAAACAAGAACAGAAGAGAAATGCCACATTAGGCTAGACACTACTGATCTCTCTAAAATTCATTAGTTGTACAATGAGATTATTAATATTGGAGAAAAAGTAGACTCCCATTGGACCACAGATGCAAAATCAAACTAATTGTTTTTAAATTGGTTGTAACTTTATCTGGTTAATGTGAGGAGCACAAAATCCATAATGGGACTAACACATGTGAATTAAAGTGGAAGATGAGCATCATCATTATCATTATGACTACTTATTAAACATCCCCGTGTCCTGTGCTGTGTTGGGGACAAGGTCGTCCAGGGTGTTGGGAAGATGGGGACCAAGGCGAGGCCCCTGGGGCCTGGCCCTGACTGCTCCCTGTGCTCCACCCACAAAAATGGGGGTTTCGCTGGTGCTGTTTGCTTGAGGATCAGAAGGCTGCTAGAGGTCTGTTAGTATTTCTTATTAAGGACAGAGAACGTTTTCCTAAGTTTTTCCTGAATGGTGACGTCAGCCCCAATTATAACTGGGCTATGGTGCAGCACCAAATTAAGCTTCTTGAGCCAGCAAGACCTGACTAGTGTCACAGGCAGCTGAGCGTTCCTCATTAGGGACCTTGGGGGCTAAAGACAGCGTCATCTTCTGCATCTGTCTCGCTGGCTCCCATATGCTTGGCTAAACAAACCAGGAATTTAAAGAGGGGATGTTGTCTCTTCTTGCCAATGCAGGGTCCACCGAAAATTCTGCAACCATGCAAGGAAATTGACACACACTGTATCACTGAATCTTTATGACAAACTTAAGTGGTAAGGGGATGACCCCCATTTTACAGATTGAGAAACTGAGGCTGAGAAAGGTTATGTACCTTACACGAGGTTATCGTGAGGCTGCAGAGATTCAAGTGCAGGTTTGATTTTAATGCTCATGCTATTTCACTATAGCATATTGCTTCTGATACAGAAATAAATTCCTTCCTGTCTTTCCATTATCGTGAAATTTGGGGAAGAAATTATTTTAAGGGTACTCTGTTTTTCTCTCACAGTTATGCTCTTGTGTCATCAGGCAGCAGCACAGACGATATTCTGGATCCCATGGAATTCTTGGGAGAAAGCCCCAGGAAGCATCTTCCCTATGGTGCAAACCCAAAGTGCTGTGGCTTTCAGAACAAAGGGGGCATCACTCAGCCTGTTCTCAGGTGGAGAAACACCTTCCAAGGCCACTTTGACACCTTTTTGAAATCCTGAAGACAGCTGTGAGTAGTATCAGTTTGAAACTAACGCCCACAGAATTCTATATTCAGGTGACGGTAAGCAACTCCCTGGAGTGTGAAAACACTTCAACGTAAGGTGAGACAGGAGCTGTGATTTTATTTCTAGGGACGATTGAAAATCACAGAACACCTTCCAAAAGGATCACTTTTATGTAAATGAACCACTTTGCCTACGTGGGAAAGATGCAAACACTGTCCACAAGGAGGACGTTTTTTTGTTTGACAAAGGTGGTGATCTAACTAATTCAACAATCTCCTGCCAAGCTTTGAAGAATGTCAAAGACTTCTAGATTTAAAATGTTCACATATGCACATTTTAAAATGTGAACATTTTAAATCTGCAGCGACTTTATCAGTTAATTAAAAAAAAATAAAAAGCGTAGGGAACGGTACTCAGAGCTTGGATGGTCTGACGCTAGAGTGGAGTGTGGCTGAGAGAGAACCTCCATCACTTTTTAAACAAAACTATTTAGTCCGTCTTTGCAGACAGACCTGTCTTAGCTCCTCCCACCTCCTTGACTTCTCCGGTGACGCCGTGGAAGGAGGCTGCATCTCAGTCTCACCAACCTGGCTTCATTTCCCTCTCAGGCAAGTTCTGGAACATCTCTTAATTATGGACCTAATGCAGCTCCTGGTACATAACAGGCGCTCTGTAAATGGCAGTAGTAATTTTTATTTAAACACTTTTAATAGCAGGGAGCTGGAATAAAAACTTTTAAGCACCAGAGAGCTTTCCAACCCCTGGGAAGAGAGTTTCAACTCTCACATGATTCCAGCTGGCAGAGGAGTACCCACCCGGCCCTATCCAGGGTGCTGGAACTACAGGAGCCACTGCGTTTCTGTCTGCCCAGCGGAGAAAGCGGAGAGTTTCAGTGACTGTCGTAACCAGGTACCGACGGAAACACACATGGGTAACCAGCTACGCTGAGGGTCTGCACCAGAGATGAGGCCACAGAGCTTGTGAGGCCCCCTCTGAGGAACAAGCATCGTGTGATTCTTTCCTGAAGGAGTTACCATAGCATCTGTTGGGCTTGACTCATGACACCGACCCTGCTGCCCTGACCGTGGCCGACTGGACAGGGGACCACTGTCCCAGCCAAGGCAACCTTGATAAGACTGAGCATCAGGAAGGCCACAGGCCATTTAGGTGACTTTCAAGGAATTCTACACAACACGTATCTCCCGTATTAGACGGTGGTCAACTCAAACAACAGTCCACAAATATTTACCTGTTGTGTGTCGAATACTCTCACGGGTACTGATTCCTACCCTTGGAGAGCTTTAGATTAGATTAGTGGGGACGGGCGAAACAAGTGTGCCAGTAAGGGAGTAAGAAATTCCAGCGGTGATGGGCGCTGTGAGGAAGACGAAAAGGAGGCTGGGGGAGTGCAGTTGACGCAGTGGGGTTGTCAGGGACGGCCCCACTGAAGAGGGGACTTGAGAGCTGAGCCCGCCCGGCAAGAAGGAAATTATTCCAGCCAAAGAGAAAAGCCAGGGCAGAGCCGGAAGGTGAGGAAGGACTTGGAGTGTTGAAGGAACAGAAAGGGCCAGTGTGGCCGGAGCTCAGCAAGGGGGCACAGCGGGGCGGGTGGGGGGTGGGAGACGGGTGGGCAGGCAGGGGCCAGGTCACACTCGAACTGGAGACCACGCGAGGGCTCAGGAGGTGACTCCAAGTGCAGCAAACAGCCACGAGGGTGGGGAGGTTAAAGCAGCTCTGTGATGACTGAAGGTTCGAGAAGGACCTTCTGGCTGTCGGATAGAGAATGCACGATAGCGTGGCAAACATGGGAGCAGAGAATGTGTTTGGAAGCTCTGGCAACCAGCAATCCAGGTGTGAGAGGACGGCGACGACGGTGAAGGTGGTGGTCAAACTCTCTCCCTCGCCAGCTCAGAGGGCGCGGCAAGTGTGGCTGAGCACTGTAGCCCGAGCGGCACTGATCTTCCATTCTGCTCCTACTACCCTGAGTAGCAGATGCCCCCTCAGGAGGGAGGCACTCCTCTTCCCAGCCACCGGGCACCTGAGAAGCATCGCAGTCACTCGAGACCAACCCACGTGATGAATTAAGTCCTAAGGCAACAGAGTTCGGTAACTCTGGCCCGGACGGTGGCCTATGTCTGTCTGGTGGTGCTCGGTTCACACTCGCTCTTCCATATTCCCTCCGGGTTGCGGGGGCTGGGAGCCTGGAAGCCACAGCTCCCACAGTCCCCTGCCGGCTGGTTTCCATTTAGGGTCTGCTAAGCTAGACTTTCATGGCAGATTAGAAAACACACGGAAGGGGAGAGCTTTTTCGTTTCTGTTCTGGTTGCAGCAGTAGGAGCTGCAAGTAACTGCAGGTGTCTGTGGGGCGCAGCAGCTCCTGGTTTCTGCACTGCCAGTGTGTGTGGCGGGGGGCCCTGGCTGCCTGGCAGTGGCCAGAGGTGAGGTCCCCAGAGCAGCAGAAACAGCAGCAGCGGGAGCTCAGAGGCCAGTGCGCCAGGGCTTTACCTCTGCTATTTTATTCGTATTCCCAACCTGCTCTGTGGTCATTTTTATAAATTTGATAAATTCCTCGGAAGTTAGAATCCATTATCAATCAGCATCCAGTCAAGAGAATAGAAACCACTTCAGGCATTTCAGAGGCAATGGCATCACCATTTTCCTTTTTGTTCTTCTAGCCCAAGGGGCTTGGCAATTTTCTGTAAAAACTTATCTGCGATAAGAGCATCTACTTGTTTTGCTCCACCATCCCTCCCAACAAAGCCGTAACCAGTTCCCTGTATTAAATCTCCCTCTGAAATGCCTGAAGTGCTTTCTATTTTCTTGACTGGATGCTGATTGATAATGGATTCTAACTGAAAAAGACCACAGAGCAGATTTGGAATATGAATAAAATAATGGAGGTAAAACCCCAAGTGGATAATTTATAAGGATTTTTTTTTCCCTGAAAGAGAAGTAGCTAATGTCAAAGAAGGCAGTCTGTTTCATAAAAGTCAATCCAAACTAACAGTTCAGTTTTAAGAGGGAGCCACAAAGCTGTGTTTTCTTCATCAGAGAAATCTCCAGAACATATACGGTAACATATGGAAAAAAACCTTAAGTTTTGCCATTAGCTAGACAAGGGTGAATATTGCCATCCACATGAGCTTGGGCAGTCATTGAGCATTTCTGGGCATTAATCCTTCCGTTTGAAGAACAGTAAGAACAATACCTCCTTCTCAGGATTGCTCCTGAGAATCAGACAATTATGAAAAGGGAGTAGCCGAGGATTGGTACACAATAAAGGGTAACTCGCCATAATTCCTCCAGTTAATCTGAGTTAGCAAAACCCCATCCGATGCCCGTGGGGAGTAAAATGCACACTAAGGATTCCAGCAGCCGGTAGGATTCGATGGCCTCTTCTCTAAAAAATTAATTCCCTGTTTTCACTGTTTAACGCTTCATTACTAAGCATGAGTAAAATTCACTCTAAAAACAGTTTGTGAGTCTTATGGGCCAACCCTTTGTTTGGGGCCTTTTTTTTTTTTTAATCTGTCTTTAATTTCACAGCAGAGGGCAGGGATGCCCTGCCTGGAAACATGATCTGGCGTGGGGTCTGAGAGGCCAGAAGGTTGAAGCTTTGATGTCTCTGTGAGGCAACGCTCGGGCTGGAGCCAGAAGCTAGTTCGGGTGAAGACCTGTCTGGCTCAGCCCAGTAACCTGGGGCCCCAGGCCCGTTGAGGGACACAGTCTCTGCAGCTCACAGTGCATTTAGGGAAGGATTTTCTTCCTTAATATGACTCTAGACTGCATTCTGGGCTGTCGTGTTTGCCTTTAAGAGGTGCGAGCATGCACACTCATCGGAGCGTTTGATTTGTGCTGTGGGGAAAAGGATCTTCCCCGGCACATCACACTGGCAGGGAAGTCTCTAAATAGATGGAATTTGAAGGGCCACGAGGGACCCTGATCAGCTCTGCTGGACAGGGCAGCACATCGCTGTCTATGTGGGTGATCCAAGCCCATCCTGGACCACTCTGCTGCTGGCCTTCCACCCAGGACAGCGCTGGTCTCAAAGGAATAACGCAGACTTTGAGAAAACACTGGGGTTAGATTGCTAGTCAGGTGCTCCATGAAGGGTAGAGATCTGCACCATGCAGCCTTGAGAAGACGCCCTCTTTTCTACAGGGTCAGCAGGACTTAAAAAGACAGAAAAAGACCAAATAACTGGGTACATCCATCCACGTGTTCTGCAAAGGTAAAAAAGATTCCTTTTTTCTACATGTCCCCTTGGGCTATAGAAGAGGACATATTTTGCATACTATTTAAAATATTTTTTTGCAGTAGAAATTCTTTTGATAGGCTCAAGCCTTCAGGAATGTTTGATGTACCCGTAGAGCCTTGAGCAGTAGGTTTGCAGGGAGCTGCGAGAAGGAGCAGTATGGGAGGTGTGGTCTGTCTGTCTGCCACCCTTCTGCTGGTGGGCAGTAAGACACAGGGACATCCTTCTGAGGGAAATAATCAGATGGTCCAGAGGGTCTATGGAGTGACCATCCACAAAGCAAGTGGTGGCCTAAGGTAGGGCTGGGTGCAGTGCAGAGAAGTGGGGACCCAGAGGAGATAGCTGAGTGGATGGCCCAGGAGAGGTGGGGTAACACCCTCTCTTTCTTTCCAGTTATTATATTACAAGAGTCAGGCTTGTTTGGAATAGCAAAATATCAGACACAAACAAAATGTCCAAGAAATAGGGGACAGCGAAGTAAATTTTGACGCAGACACATGACGGAACATTATGATACCTGCATTCAATCAACAAGTACTGTTAGGCACCTATGATGTGCCAGGCAGGCACCAGATTAAAGAGTGAGCAACATCAACGTGGTCCTAGATTGTATGGCGCTTACAGTCTGTTGGGAGAGATGGACATTAAGGAATAACACGTGGACAGATAGTGAATTGCAAACTGTAATCAGTGATATGAAGGAAAAGAACAGGGTGCCAAACGAGAAAACTACGAGAAGACCCTAACTTAGACTGGGGGCTAAGGACCTTTCTGGGGAGGTGGCACTTGCACTAAGATCTGAAGGAGTTAGCTAAGAGCAAGGGGGAGAACATCCTAGGAAGATGGAATTGCATGTGCAAAGGTCCTGAGGCAGAAAAGGGATTGGGAAATGGGAGGACCTGAAACAAGGCCAGTGAAGCTGTAAGTGGCCATTGAGGAGGAGCTGAGCAAGGAATGTGACTGGCAAGGCAGACAGGTGCAAGGTCATGCAGGACCTTAGCACGTGGAGGATGCTGGGCTTCATTTTAAATGCAAGGGGAGACACTGAAGGGTTTTCATCAGGGGGTGACTTGACCTAAGTTATTCTGACTTGAATATTATATTATAAAAGTTATAAAAGATTGGAAAAGTGACATTTTGATTGTGCCAGGCCCTGTCTAGCTGTTCGCTGAAGTCATTTCCTTTTCCTCCTGTGCACATGGCTAGACTACATTTCTCAGCCTCCCTGGTGGCTAGGTATAGCAGTGTGACAGTTCTAAGCAAATGGAATGTGGGTAGAAGTGACATATGGTTTTCCAGGTCTAGTCCATGAATCCTTCACGTTTCTTCATTTCCCCCTCTGCCAACCAGAGTCATAGGATCTATCAGAGAACCCTGAGGCCCACGGAACAGCGGGGGCGTGAGACGGAGGAGCCAGGGCTCATGAATGACCACATGGAAACGCTGTCTACCAACCAGAAGCACCTGCTTTGCGTAAGAGAGAAATACATTTTTACTGTGTTCATCGACTAAGATGCTGAGATAACTTTGCTACAGCAGCTCATGTTATTTATCCTAACTAATACAATAATGAATAATAAAAGTTAAAAAAGGCAGGACAAAAATTGTATCTAGAGTGTGTTTGCAATTAGGTAAAAATGACTCCCACAAAGTAAAAATGTTAACACTGGTTGGGCCTGGACTGCGTGACTATGGTTTTTTCTTCTTTCTACTTTTTAATACTTTACTGATATTCTACAATGAGCAGTTATTATTTTAATAACCAGAAAACTTCATTAAAAACTTTTTTGAAAAGATGGTATAAGGAGGCACATTTTTACAGGCAAAAAATAGCAACATCGTCACTAACAAAATAATACTCCTCTTGAAATAGATTAATTTTTACTGACAGCTTAGAGTCTTCCTGAATAAGAGCCAGAGGTCTGTGCAAACATAAGCACATGTCCCCCTCAACTTAGAACAGTGAAAGGAGCACTGAACAAGGAGTCAGAAGACATAGATTTAGGCTAAACTTGGCCACTTTCTAGGAAGGGAGCCTGGGGCAAGTCCCTTTTCATCTCTGTCCTCAGGTGTCCCTCTGCAAAACATGCAGAGATAATCTTCATGCTACTTTTAGCTTTGCTGAAACATTTGTATATACTATTTACGATTTCCACCCCCTACCCCCGGGGTTCTCCTTCATTGATAAATTCTCAACAACCACCTCAATGGGATGAAGTGTATATTATTATCTCCATTTTACAGATGAGAAAACTGAGGGGCTGAGAGGTCAGGAATGTGCCCAGAGTTACATAACTTGCAGGCAGTATCACTGAGATTCACTCCAGATGTGTCAACTTCAACCTCACTCTCCTAACATGTTATCCTGCCTCCCCTTTGCAAGAAGCATTGATCAGAAAACGAGCTCTGCAGGGGACTAGAGCAAGTCCCAAGCAGCCTGGGGCCAGGGGATGGTGCAGAGGTAAGGCGGGAGTAGGCGCAGGAGGAGAGAAGATAGGTAGTCAGGGATGTGCTGGCAAGTGTTTAACAACTGGCTCTTTTGGGGGAAAACAGAGCTCTGATTTGCAGTGTTTGCCAATTTCCATGGTGTAAATACACCCACCATGGTGGATTTCAAGCTATCAACAATTTAACAACTGGCTCACAAATTCCTGATAATTTAACAACTGGCTCTCGGCTCTCCCTGGAGCCTGCAGGAGCTGGCTGCAGCACACCGGTACCCAACCCAGTCCTCTCTGGCTCTCTTATCAGGAATGTGAATGCAAAATGCACAGTTTTTACCTGCACAAGAAGTGGGTGAGAATCTCTTCTCAGAAGCAAGGGAGGGGGCAGCTTCCAATCAGAGTGGGAGCAGCTGGAGAGAGGGGTCTGGTGCCAGTTATTCACCTGCTGTCTCCCAGCTCCCAAACTCCTCCCTACTCAGAAGCCGCATCTCCCAGACTCCCTTCCTGTCAGCTCCTGCCAACGGGAGCCTCTGGGGGAGAGGAGAGGGTGGCGGAGGGGATGGGGACTCAGGAACGCAGCTTTCCTGCCCCTGCCAGGTCCCGCCCCAGCTCCTTAGCACGTCCAGCACCGGCCTGCTGTGCTCCCTCGGCACGGCCTCCTCGGTGTCCGGACACTGGCTGCGGGGGCTTCTCCTTGGAGCTGCTAGGTCCCGAAAGCTCACCTCCGCCCTTTCATTCTTCTACCCTGGCGGTGCTATCTCCGGACTGCTCTGTGTTCCTGTTACACTCCTTCCTCCTCCCAACTCCTGTTCAACAAGTCCCGCTATTAAAGCCCCTCTGTTTGAGATACCCAGTGTGGCTTCTGTTTTTCTGACCGGACCCCCTTCCTCTCCATTTACCACGTGGTCCTACTGGGACTTGGTCCTCCAAGCACAAACCTCGCATGCCAGGCCCCAGTTAATGTGGCCTCCCTGCTCCTGTCCTCTTTGGCGCTTGGCCCTGCCCCGGCCTCAGGGGTGCCCTTGGCTTTTTTCTCCACACCTGAACTGCGCACTGTAACTGCCTCTTGCTGGATGGAGACCCCAAGGGAAGGAGCTTTTACTTTTCTTTTGAAGGCCTGGGAAGGAGCAGGATGCAGGACTGCTGGTTAAATCTTGCAGAGTTGAGTTGAACAGACTGGGATCCCCGGTTTTGGGGGGCACCGGAGCAAGATCCCTCAGGAAGAGCCGTGAAGGAGAGAGGAGAGACGCTGGCCAAGGGCAGACGCTGTCAGCGCCACAGTGAGAGAGGGACTGAGAGGCACAGCGTGGCCCAGGGCAGAGGACCTGGTTATTACTGAGGCCCAAAGGTTATCACAGGTTGGGACATCGAGATGCCCCCGGGAGGCTGTTGGGCACTGGGGACCTGCATCCCATGGGCTGAGTGATGTTGCCGGAGACTGTTTCTTTACAATTAGATGAGAAAGGGGTCCGGGCTTCGAATGGGCAGTTCAGGGTTCTAGCCCCAGTTCTATCACCAACTCCACGTGTGCCTGTGATTATGTCCCTTCCCCGCTCTGGGCCTCAATTCCTCAGTGATAAAATGAGGGGCACCCAGCCATGTACTGTGTGTGTTGAGTGCCTACTCTGCGACACAGCATGTTAGACCCCAGGGAGTTGCAGTGACTAAGCCAAAGTCCTGGTCTTCTGGAAGCTCCAACGGAGGTGATACATTTTTTTTAAAAAGACTATAAGAAGGCAGTGTGGTAACTGCTAGGAGAGAGTGGGTACAGAGGGCTGGAAGCACAGGGGAAGGGCACCTGTCTCAAGGGGGGGTTCTTGGGGGGATGCAGGGAAGAACAAGCATGTTAGCCAGGCCAAGGGGATGGAGAGGGAATGTTTTAGGCAGAAGGAACAGTGTATGCAAAGCCTGGAGGCAAGACAGCGTGGCTCCGTGGAGGCCCAGAGAAGAAGGCATGGTCACTGGTGGGTGGTGTGCAAGGAGTCGGGCTTGCTGAGAGGAGGGAACGCAGGAGCCACACCAGGCAGGGCTTTGGACCTCTTGTCCCAGATGGGGAGCTGCAGAAAGGGTAAGCCAGGAGGTAACAAGTCCACTGTGCTCTTTTAAAAGCTTCTTGGGCTGCCGTGTGGAAAATGGACGGGCATGAGGGCCAGGCTGGAAGCAAGGAAGGCCGCCAGAAGCTGCTGTGGAGGCCAGCAGAGAGGAGGGTAACGTGGATGGGGAAACGTTGATGAGTCAAAAGACGGGAAGGAGATGGGACCAGCAGGGCTTAGAGAAGGCCCGGAAGTGAGGAAAGGAAGGCAGAGGAGGATGGCTCTCAGCTCAGCAGAGGGGAACACGCCATACCAGCGAGTGTCGTCTTGGCCCAGGTTGACTGGGTGGCCGAGCTATGAAGCCACCCATCACCAGGCCTCCGCCCTGGCTTCTCACCACCCCCACCCTGGCTCCTTCTCTCCAGGCTGTTTGCAGATGCAAGCAGCCCCACGATTAGAAGTATTAATTTTTGCTTTACTGTATGTTCTATTTTTGTTAAATAGATTAGTCTCTGTCAGGAAAACCAAACTGCTGACCAGTTGACCCATAAGTCTGAGATATGCAATTTGCAATCTGTTGGAATCTTTGCGCTAAGTCAGGGTGGGCTGCAGCCTGGCCCGGGGGGTAGGGCAGGGCTCAAATGAGACAGCTGGCGCAGCGGCAGTCCAGGCATGAGGCAAGGGGGTCTGGGCAGCAAGAGAGAAAGGCACAGACCAGAGAAATATGAAAGGAAAAATGGACAGGACTTGGTGACTCAGGGGACGAGTGACTCAGGAAGCACAGCATTCCGGGAGGCTGGCCTCCAGGGTTCCACTCTGGGACCCCCAGCCACTTTGGCTGCAGTCTCTCCTAGTGTGCAAGGAGATAAAGTTTATAATATCTGAAAGCCAGGCTTAGAATTTCCCTTAAAGAGGGGACAATCTTGGTGTGGAAAGGAACCTTGATTCCCTCCTGGGGAAGGTAAGAACCCCAGTGGGCACCTGGGCAGGCAGGGGCCGGGGCAGCCAGCCGCTCCCCTGAGAAAACAGGCTGGGGTTAGCTTCCTCCTGAGAAGGAAAGGGCCCGAGAGGAGTGGGAGGTGGAGAGAGACCACCCAAGGGCGGCTGAGGGTGACCTGGGTCGGGAGTAACTCATGTTCAACATGGTGTCACTCAAATTACATTCTCTGGTACGAAACCCCCTCTGCCTGGCGTCAAAATCTCCACCGAAACCCTCAGACGAGTCCTTGTCAGAGAGGACAGTTTTTGTGTTTTGTTTTGTTTTGGGTGAATGTAGAAACGAGGAAGGGGCTGCGTTTCCCGCGTGGATCCACGCGGCCCAGAGCTCACGAAAGCCCGCGGTATCATGCAACGGTCTGAATCCCGAGTGGACTCAGCAGATGCGGGGCCGTGAGAGCGTAGGCATGCCAAGAATTAGGCCATACCTCCAGGTTAGTGGTGGGCATCCCCAAACTGCGGCCTGGAGCTTCCTGACATTTCCAAGCTGCCAATGACTAGGCAGAAGGTGCTCCAAATTTTGGAGAAACTACCTGGGTGGGATGTCTGGGACAGAGCCAGTGGGCATGGGGGTGGGTAAAGGAAAGGGAAGGGCAAAAGGGGCTCTTGAGCTCTTGACCCGGGAGGGAGGCCATGCAGCTCTGCAGGGACGCCTCCACTCCCCACGCCGCCCCCACCTTCCTCTCTGGATGTAGGAATCCTCAGCGGGCTCCAGCCAGCACTGAAGCTCCCTCTGCTCTCCCGCGCCTGGCCGTGCGATCACTCTCGGCCTGACCAGAACGCCAGCCTCCCCTGACGCTCCAGCTCGAGGTCCAATGGCTGTGCTAATCTCTGCTGCCCAGGCTGTTGGGAGGAGCAAAGGCAAGTGCGGGGCTTTTAGAAGAGTGAAGTGCTGGGTTCGTGCAGAGTGTGTGGCCAGGAATTTAACACAGGTGTTTGTTTAAGTAGGTGTGTGTTGGGCATCAGCTATGTGTCAGGCTAGGCCTGGTGCTGGGGATAAAACAGCCCCCAAAGCTCAGCGCCCGTGCTCAGGAAGCCCACAGTGTGGTGGGGGAGACAGACTCACAGATAACCACAGCACACAAGTGCCCTGGCTGGCACAGTGTCTGGGCTGTGGGAGCATCTACCCAGCCTGGGCTCAGAGAAGGCTTCCTGGAGAAAGGAGGTCTCAAGTAAGCCCAGAAGGCCCAGGAGTAGCTAGCCAGGCAAGGAGGAAGGTTGGGGATGATGGGAGTGTATCAGGAAGAGGGAACCATGTATGCAAAGGCCAGGAGGCAAGAAAGCAGCCATAGAGTAGGAAGTGGAAAGAGTTCTGGGTGTGGGAATCTCAGAAGAGAAATAAAGTTAGAGAGGTAGGGTCAAGAAAGGCCTATGGCAAAGTCACACCAAAAAAGAATAAATAGAGGAGATATCCTGTTTTGCTAGATAATGAGGCATATGAGAAAGCCACACTCATAGAAACAGATGATTTTGGTTCAAGAACAAGCAGTCAACCAGCGGAAGGAAACAGAACCATGGTTCTCAAACTGGGCACCAAGGTGCCACAGTGAACTCACAGGGGTGGTGTGGCATATTTTAAATTATCACGGGAAACAGTGATAGACAGTATCGATCAGACACTATGTGAATTACTCACTTGAAGTAATTCACAGTCTCAACATTAGATTGTGCTACATTCCTTCTGATGACATCACATCTTTGTGAAACTGGGTTTTCAGAGGTTGCTGTGATAAAAAGCAAGTACGTGTAAAATTCGATGTGGGACAGGAAAAGTCCAGTCTTATTGCAGGGTTTGAGTCGTCTACTTCCCAGCAGACCCATATCCCATTGGTAAGTAATTATAGTTATTTGAAAATAAAATAACTTTATTTTTTGTTTCAATTTTTGTGCATTATTTTTTCAGATGGCTGCTAAGTTGTTAGGACTTAAATATTCACTTAGTCGTTTGCACCTAACTACTTAGAAACTTCTAATGTTTCTTCTGGCCTAGAATGCTGTGAAAAAATTACTGAGACACTAACAGTGCTGTGAACTGAGAAAGTTTGGAAACCTCTGGGATAAAGGGTTAAGAGACACATCTAGGCCGGGCGCGGTGGCTCACGCCTATAATCCTAGCACTCTGGGAGGCCGAGGAGGGAGGATTGCTTGAGTTCAGGAGTTCAAGACCAGCCTGAGCAAGAGCAAGACCCCGTCTCTACTAAAAAATAGAAAGAAATGATCTGGACAACTAAAAAAAAATATATATATATAGAAAAAATTAGCCAGGCATGGTGGTGCATGCCTGTAGTCCCAGCTACTCGGGAGGCTGAGGCAGAAGGATTGCTTGAGCCCAGGAGTTTGAGGTTGCTGTGAGCTAGGCTGACGCCACGGCACTCACCCTAGCCCGGGCAACAAAGCGAGACTCTGTCTCAAAAAAAAAAAA
>RJWJ010007149.1:0-10956 GCA_004363605.1 Indri indri | reverse complement strand
CCATTGAAGGTTTAAATGTGAGAGGTAAAGACCCTTGACCCATTGAAGGTTTAAATGTGAGAGGTAAAGTTAATAGAAGAAAATGTAGAAGAATATCTTTGAAACCAAGGGACAAGGATGAACTTCTCAAACAAAACTTCAAAAGCACAAACCGGTAGGCAAAAAAAATGATCAATTTGATTATATCAAAATTGAGCCTTTCTGTTAGAAAAAGGGCATTCCGGACAAAGTCAACAAACAGATGACAGAATGGAAGAAGATTTTTGTAAGGTCTAAAATCAACATGGTATTAATATCCAGATTATACACAGAACTCCTGAAAATCAACAATATGAAGACAGCAACCCCATCAGAAAAGTGGGTAAAGCATCCTAACAAGCAATTTACAAGAGAGAAAACCCAGAGGCCTATAGCACAAGAAACAATGCTTAATATCATTAGAAATGAGAGAATACTAAAGTGATGTCAGTTTATATTGAATAAATGGCAAACATTAGAAATACAGACAATTCCAGGCGTTGGTGGGGACAGAGACATAGGGATCGCATGCACTTCTGGAGGAATGCCGTAGAAGCGGCCATGCTGGACAGCATCTGGCACTACTCAGCCCAATTAAATGTCTGCACACTCTCTGACCCAGAATTCCACTCCTGGGACACAGCCTAAGAAATTCTCATTAAGGGGACATTTAGAAGGCTGCTCATTGCAGTTTCATTTGTGTCTATGTGTGTGTCTGTCTGTCTGTGTGTCTGTGTGTGACGGAGTGACCTGGAAAGAATCGTAACTGGTAGATTAGAGGTAATGGAAGGATGAATCTTGTAAGCACACTGCTTAATGAAAAAAGGAAGAAAAAAGAGGATATATGTCTAACACAATACATTTACATAAATAAAAACACATAAAATAACACATTTTGAAAAACTACGTATAAACAAAAAGGTACAATTAGACTTATTATGATGCCTATTGTGGAGATAGGGGAACGGTAGTGGGAAACAGAAATAAAAAGGAATGAATGTATGAATGCATGAATGAAATAGAGCCGAGTCTTGGCTGGACCAGTGATGTTAATTGCCAGGAATTTATGACTAAGACTAACTCAATTCTCTGCACCTGAAGGAGATTAAACAAAATAAAATAGAACTCAGACTTGACTTTAAGGGCAGGGAAAACCAACGGGAACCAAGGTGTTCTATGCTTTGTTCACATGTATGTTTGTTCATTCAATCAGTCATTTGTGCACTCATTAACTCATCACATTTTGGGAGATTCCTCTGGGCCAGGCGCTATGCTGGGCTCTAAGGATGGCATGGTGAACAGATGGGCACTCCTTGGCTCTGGTCCTACTGCAAGGCCAAGCCGAGTACCTATTAGGTCTGCTCTGGTATTCAAAGACTCCAAACTTGGGCGAACCACGTGGTCCAGAGGCCTGGGGGATGCTACCCCTTTCCATTTCTTGGTTGAGGAAAATGAGGCTCACGTGAGTCACTGAGTCACAAGGTCACTGCCATGACTGTGAGTGGCAGAGCTGGGATCCGAGCTCAGGTGTGCAGCGCTCTGAAGCCCTGTGCTTTCCTTCTGACCTGGCAGAGGAAGAGGTGGAAGCACGGCAGCTATACCCGAGGTAGGCTGTAGTCCTGGCCTCAGCCGGCTTCTCCTACTCACTCCCAGCAGGGCCAGGGAGGCTCCACGGAGGAGGTAGCACTGGGGATAGGCCCTGGAAGATGAGGTCTGTCTTTTCACAGTTGCATCACAAATGCTAGAACTGCACCTAGCACATAGTAGGTGCTCAATAGTTGTTGGGTGAACAAACGAATAAATAAACAAATGGAGAGGAAACACACGGGGATGTGCAGAGCTTGAGGGCTGGCACACGGGGTGGGGAGGCAGGCCCTGAATCCCAGGCTGAGGAGCGTGGCCACCCTCTGTCAGCCCCAGGGCCCACTCCAGCACATCCCCTTCACAGGTCATGCTTGGGCAACCAGACTCTCACGCAGCTTTGTCTACTCAGAGTCCACACAGTGTGACGCACAACTTATCCAGGACTTGCGGCACAGGGTGGTGGAAAGGGCACTAAAATAGCAATCAGGAGACCCAAGATGCAGTCCTGGCTCTGCGCCTTGGTTTCTCCATATGTAAAATGGTTTTTGTGTGAGCCTGCAGCTGCCAGTGTGCATGTATGCGTGTATGTGTGGTAGGGCAAGGAGTGTGAGACGGGACCGTCTCCTAGGCTCCTCCCAGCTCCAATGGCCCTCAGCTCTGAGTCCGATGAGTCACCATTTGTGCCTCCAGCCTCGGAAACAGCGGGCTGGGCTGGTGGGCAGGTGTCCTTGGCATGCCTGATTGAGAACCCATTCTCGCTTTTGGCTCGACTCCCTAACTAGAAACCCAGATGGCTGCACATGGGGGTTGGGGGACTATTCACTTGGCTTCATGGGCTAAGCCATCAACTAAAATATCTTCCGTGAAGAGACAGGTGTTAGCAAAGGAGGAAAGAGGAAGGGAAGGTAGGGCTGCTGCACTGATAGCCCCAGCGCTTGCCTGAGGGGGTTGGGAGGCTACTTCTAGCAGCAGAAACCAGAAGGAAGGCTGTGAGATGTCAGGAGCAGACTAGGAACAAGCACAGTCGGTGTCTCAGGCTGTTCACAGGGCTGGAGTGAGGCCGGTTGAAGCTGGGGGGAGATGGATCAAGGAACTCCCTTGGGTTCTCTCCTCTCTCCTCCCACCCTGGGCTGGGCTTGAGGGCATCCTCATTGCTATTCTTTGTCGCTCTTCCAAGACCCCTGCTCAACTTGTGGCACCTGCTGGTGAATTCAAGAGTCACATTTCATTCTATTTATAGGATTTGCACCTGGTTTCTAGCTGCCAATGCACTTTGCAGTGGATGGTTTTTATTTTTTTGCTCAGCAACTGATCCCCTGGCTTTAATAGTCCCTGGATTTAATTGAGAGATTACGTCAGTCCGGGTCTATGATAACCACACTCTAAGAGGGCTCCCAATGACTCTTGCCTCCTGGCGATCACAACCAGAATTCTGTAGTGCCCTCTCCCACTGAATAGGGTTGGCCCGTGTAACCAGTAAGATATTATAGAAATGGCAGAGTGTGCTTTCCGAGAGTAGATCATAAAAAGACACTGCAGCCTCAGTCTTGTTTTCTTTTGGATTACTCATGCTGGTGGAAGCCATCCACCATGTCACGAGGACACCCAAGCCACCCCACGCAGAGGTCCACGTGGTGAGGAATTGATGAATCCTTCACCAGTAGTCAGAGTCACCCGGCCAGCCATGTGAGGGGGCCGCCTCGGGAGCAAATCCTCCAGCTCCAGTGAGCCTTAGGGTGACTGCAGCCCCAGCTGATATCTTGCCTGCAATGTATGAGAGACCCCAAGCCAGAACCTTCCAGCTAAGTCACTCCTGAATTCCTGACCCACAGAAACATGTGGGACAATACATGTTTATTGTTGCTTTAAGCTACCACACTTGATATCTATGACACAAAAGATAACTGATACGGGGCCCTAGGAGGAAACAGAATTCACTCTGGAGGGTTCGAAAGAAGAGTCTCTATTAAGAACTACTCACAGAGTGGGGGGCAGATTAAAACAGTGAGGAGGGAAGGTGATGTGCCCATACACTAGCAATGGCAGCACCAGCTGCCATGCCTCAGAGCCTTATGGGCAAAGGAAGAAACAGTGTCATTGGAGCTCCATAAGAGTGGGAGACGAGCAGAAGCCACAGCCATGGAGGGTCACAGCTGTGTCCGAAGTGCAGCCCCAAAACAGGCAGGGAGGAGGCAGCTGAGCCCTGACCCACCTCTCTCCTCTTGGCCTTCAATCTCCTGCCTGTATGCCAACCAGAAGCCACAGCACAAGGCCTGCAGTCCATGGGATCAGCCTCCCAGGACAATGGGTGCCTGGGAGGAGAAAAGGGGAAGAGAAAAACCAAGGCAGAGTTCCACCTTGCCCCACCCTCAGCTGTGAAGTTCTGTGAAGCTGGCTCTATGCAGGATGGATCACATGACTGACACTAAGCCAATCAGTGCAGCCTATCTTCTAGCTACATGATTGGTTCAGGGATGGGCACATGATCCATGTCAGCCAATCAAAGCTAAGGGCATTCACTGGTAGGGATTTGGTACTGTGATGATGGGAACCGGAAGCAACTGTGCTCAGGCTGAGAATGGAGCTGGCCTAGGAGAAAGCAAACCTAGAGATGGAGAGATGGAGAAGCCTCATCCTAGACCTTACTGTTACCTTTGCTGTAGTATGGCTTCCTATTACTTGCACCAGAAGAGATCTGAATGAAACATTCTCATCCACAGCCTTAATGACCCTTGAGCCGCTGTCTAGGGTGGGCTGGCAAAGAGCATTAATTCCATTTTACAGATGAACAAAATGAGGTTCACTTCTCTTTATCACTTGGCAACCAGTTCATTTTAATTCATAATTAAGTTAATGATACTCCCCTAGTTTTTATTGTATATTTTTCCTCACATTATATGGTTTTAGACTTTTGACTTCTGTTTCAGTGGCCTTGCTTTATACATGCTTTTTATTGAAAGCTGCTTCAAGCTCTCTTTATAAGTAGGTTGCACTCAATTGTTAATTTGAGTCAAACAAGCAAACAAGTCATGGTGGTTAGGAAGATTTTCCAAGGTCGTGCACCTTGCAGGTGGTGGATCTGACTGGAAGACAGGATGGAGGCAGGTCCTCGGCCCTTCCTTGCCCTGAATGGGACAGGTCCTCCCATCTGTACTTAGTTCAGCCTCCTCTTCCTTCCTCATCCTTGAACTGACCCTTCTCAAAGAGCTGCGTGAGGGCCATTAGTGGGCAGGGGTGTGGCACAAGGTTAACCTACTGAGGACTGGCTGCTCAATCAGTGGTTTCCCAGGGACTTCAGAACAAGGCAGGGGGGCTTTTTAGTCTGGAAGGGGAGTCAAGAAAGTAGATATCTTCTCTTGACTTCTCCTGAGTTGACAAAAGTCCTTTTAACTGGGTTACTGGAATGACACTCTAGAGTTCTCTGACTTCCTCTCCAACTTCTCTGCCCCTCGCTGACACCGTTCCAGCCACACTGGCCTCCGGTGTCTTTGCTTGCCCGGCAATTTTTAATTAGATATCAGATCCCTCATTGAGTGCTAGATTTTTTATATTCCTTGAAATATTCTTAAGCTACATCTGGGACATAATTAAGTTATGTGGAAAGAGTCTGAGCCTTTTGAGTCTTGCTTTTAATCTCTGTTAGGTGGGACCAGAGCTACCTTCAGTCTAGGGTTCATTTTACTGCACTGCTGAGACAATCCCTTTCTGAATATTCTCCCCACGTATTACCAAGTTTTTCCCACCCCGGCTGTTGAGCTCTGAGGATCCTTCTGGCTTGCCTGTTCTTTTCTTCCGGTTCTTTCCCAGGTCTCAGGCAGTTTCCTCATTACATATGTGCTGATAAGTCCTCAGCTGAGGACCCAAAGGGACCCCTCTGCAGCTCTCGCTAGCTCTACCCTCTCCACACAGCTCTCTCTTCTCCAGTACTCTGCCGGCAAACTTTAGCCTCCTGGGTTTCTCTGAATTCTCAACTCTGTGTCCTCAATTGGGCAAGACTGCCAGGCTCTGTTTGGGTTCCCCCTTGCTGTGCCACAGCCTGGAAACACTCCAGGCAGCAAGCTTGGCAATCGTAAGACTCACTTCCTTGTGTTCCTTCTCTCGGGGTCACTCTCCTCTGCTGTCTGTAGCCCACTGTTTGAAAACTGTCGTTTCACATAGTATTTTGACTGGCTTTTAGTTGTTTAAGGAAGGAGGGTAAATCTAGTCCTTGTTACTCCTCCATCTTGCCGGGAGTGGCAGGCCTCCACCCGAAACTCCAGATATCCTCAGCTTAGGATTTCATACTGGCCGCCCATCTGCTTAGATCACTCACCTACTCACGTGCCTGCTTTGCTCCCTCACCTCCTTCGACTCTTTTCTCAGATCTTACCTTCCCAAGGAGGCCTCCTCTGGTCATCCTGTTTAAATCTCTCCGCTCCCCTCCACTGGTGGCATTTCCAATCCTTCTTACCCACCTACGCATTTCTTTCTTTTCGGATCAGCAACCATCGCCTTCTAACAAACTATCTAATTAATTTACTCATTTCATGTGTTAATTATCACTTGTTGGCCTCCTTGCACTAGACTGTAAACTCTCTGAAGGAAGGGATTTTTGTTTGTTTTGCTCACTGATGTATCCCTAGCTCCCACTACAGTACTCGGCACACAGTAAGTTCTCAAAAATTATTTGTCGAATGAATAAATGATTGAAGAGGTGATAAAAAAAAAACCCATATGAGCACAGTTATGAAGGCTGGAAGTTCTGGAGTGTGCGTGGGGGCGGGGGGGTATCGCTTCTGGGTGACAGCAGCATTAGGAGAAATGACGGGAAACACAGGTGATAGCAAGGTGGTGGAATTCCTAAAACGCCAGGCTGTGGGAAGCCAGGGAAGGTTTCTATAAGAAGGACCGTGGTCAGAGATTATTTAGGAAGAATCATCTGGTGAGTGCGAGAACGAGAGCCGGAATGAATGAGTGGCAGAGGGGACAGAGAGGAAGGCGGTGGGTGGTAGATGGGGTTTCATGCAGGTGGAGTTGGCAGGGCTTGGCAGATGGAAGGGGGAAGTCGAAGACGATAGCTGTATATATTTCTCCATAGAAACAGGGCTGGCGTGGTGGCACAAACTTGGGTTCCAAAGGATTCCACTGAGGTGGGTGGGAAACTGGGAGGGGGTGCGAAATGAACGTGGGCATTAGAGGCGGCTGACCCCAGCCCTGAAGTCTGGACCCCGACACTTCCCACCTGTGTGAACTTGGCAGGCTGCATAACCTCTCGAGCTTTAGTTTCCTCTTCTATAAAATGGTGCTAATTCCGTCTCCCTCACTGGGCTTGTTCCAAGGAAATCCAGTACTTCAGGGGCTTCGTGAATGTTGGTCCCCATCTGAAAACCTTTTCTTTTTCACTGCTTCAGAGTCATAAGAGGCCAGAGAGATCTGAGGGCTCCTTCTCTGACCACACCAGGGAACAATCTCTCCATTCTATGGATGAACTGAGGGCACAGAGCTGAGGCCCCCTGACTGTCCAACAGGGATGGCAGAGAAATCCCATGGCCCCTGTTCCAGTGACCACTACTCACAAAGATTGGGGTGGGAAGTGCAGGCCCAAAGAGGGGACCCACGGCTGGACATCTGCTCCAAATCTCATTGCTGTGGGATGTGTGTGGGAGGGGTGGGGGGGAGCAGGACACGTTTCCATTACGCTGGAGTTTAGAACCTCGGGATACGCGGGGGACTTTAATTCTCAGGACAGCTGTCCAGTGGCTAAGGTCATTAAACATGGATTACTGAAGCAGCTCTTCATAAGCTAGTTGATAGAATTACTAGATTTGAGGATGAACAGGGAATTTTATTGTACACTGCTTAAATCATTGCAGAGCCGCACACCCTTTAGGGACCCTGCCAAATCAGTGAAGGGGAATTGACGGTGGTTGTATTAAACCACCACTACATATGGCTTCCTGAAGATCCTGAGTGCCTGAGAGAGAATCTAGGTCAATATGTTATCATACGCCATTGGCTTGTAAGTACATACACATATGTATGTGTGTATAGACATATATACGTATGCATATACAAAATTCCTGCATTCTCCAGAATCTGCCAGAGTCACATCCTGCAGCTGATCAATCACACGGTATTTAACTGTACACACCCTAAGGCCTTGAACCTCCAGACTTTTTCAGTCTGGCCCCTACTCTATCTTAGGCAACATCCTACATATTGTTTCTATATATTCAAGATTGAATTACATAATATGCCCTCAGTTAACTGGATCTCAACCAGTGGGGATCCAGCTCAGTAGAGTCTTGGCATTGAGGAGAAAGAAGACTGGACTGGCAGGTCCTCCAGGCTCAGAAAACTGAGGCCCACGTGAGGGTGGGACATGCTCAAGGCCTCCCTGACATCCCCGTCAATCTTTCTTTCCTTCCCTGCCCCATGCATTTCTGTGTGATGATTGCTGGGGCCACAGCCCCAGAGAGTGAAGATGTTTCATGTGTTGATACCTGGGTGTATTTCTGTGACAGGGAGGGGACTAAAAGGACAATGTGGTCCTGAGCCCAGGGACGAGGTCTGAACCGTATGGAGAGGGGGCTCATAGGGGGCTCTGTGGAAGCCAAAGGGACTGTGTTCCCAGGGAACCTTGTGGGGCTCAGCGCACAAGCAGCTGAGCTTTGGGCCCAGCCAGTGGTGTGCTGGTATATGTTTAACAACAAGCTCTTTGAAGGAGAGAAGGAAGAAACTAATTTGTAGCATTTACCGATTTCCACGGTGCAAATACTCCCATCATGGCCAATTTCAAGCTACTAACGTGACATCACAGAACAAGCAGTTGGGAAGAGATGTGCACAATCAGCTCTTGCCAGCGGATACACACTAACTCCAACGTACCACTGGGCCCAGTTGACCAACTGTGATACAGCAAGAGTCCGAGCAGCCTTCTTCCCCAGTGAGGGCCAAGGTCAGTGCAGTCCTGCGTAGGTCCTGGGCATTTTGGGGCACTGGGGAACAAAGATCTGACCATGGGGTGGTGGGAGGCCTCCACAAGTGGCTGTGGGCACTGGATGTCACCAAGGAGACTGTGGTATTGTGCCAGACAAGGGCTGCTGTGGGGAACCTGAGATGCCTCCAGAGACGCAGAGGAAAGACTGGGGAAGTTGTGGCAGGTGGGGGTGGGTCTTGAGGTCATGCTGTTTTGCAGGTAGGGACAGCACACAGGAAGGTTTTCTTAATGTTGGTGCAACCTCACTTGTAGACATAGGCTGGAGTGGATCTGACATTTATATCATGTCTGCCTCTGTGGATTGTGAATGCCTTGAGGACAAGACTCAGATCAGATCTATCCTTCACAGTTCATATTCTCTGTTTTTAATGAGCATTTGTCAAACATCTTTCTGGACCCTATCTTTGCTTCTGCATGGGTGGAGTGTTTTCCTGCAGGGTGAGGAAGAGTGACTACACCATCCAGTTTTCCCTAGGCTCCCATGCAAATTTTTAGATCTCCATGCTTAAAGTATGCAAAATACTGTAGAGTCTATAGATGCATTTCTTTAATTTACTCTAGTAATGTTCAGTGTATATAAACTTGTGAACCGCTCAGTTCAAAATGGGACATAACTGCATTAGAATCAATCCTCAATCACCCCCTCTCCTATCACAACTGGTCAAAAACCAAGCTTCCTGGAATGTGCCCTGAAGCCACCTGCCCCCTCTGTCCCCACTCTCACGGCCCGGTTGGTAGCGGCATCCCTGCAGTCGTTCTTGCTTCTCTCTGATCTGTTCTCCCCACTGCAGCCAGGAGAAGCTTCTTAAAAAACAGCAGTCAGGTTGCTCCCTTGCTAGACATCTTTCCAAGGGGTCCTGCTGGCCTTAGCATGACAGGTACGACATGATCTGGCCTCCCCCATTCCTCCAGGCTCATCCCATCTCGCTCCCTCCACTCCAGCCACAGGGGCTTTCTTTTGCTTTCTCTAAGGTGCCACACTTCCTCTCACCCCAGTGCCTCTGTATTTGCTCTTCCCTTTTCCAGGAATCCTTCCACCCTTTTTGCCTAGTTAGCTCCTGTTTGTTCTTCAATCTCAACTCAAGAGCACCTCCTCAGGGAGGCCTTTTCTGATCGCTGGCCTAGGTCAGGCCTCCATGTTATTTGCACACCCCTGTAACTTTCTTTCGGAGCACGTTCCACATTTCTTTTTAAATAGTTATTCAGGTGATCTGGTTTTGTCTGTGTCCTCCTGGGTACAGAGACTGTACATCTGCCCGGCCCACTGCTGTACTCCCTCCCTCATACTTCTCATACTGTGGGTGGCAGTAAGAAACGAATGAGCAAAGGGAAGTAGCTGCATCTCTGTGGTTATGCCAGGTTTTTGCCTGTGGTCCTTTTACTTATAATAAAAATTCTATGGCCCAGAAAAGGTGTTTTATTAGTTCTAGGATATATAGCTACTTTTTCATTGTAAACATCTGACTCCTGTTATTTAAGCACCCCCCAAAATATAAAGTGATGCATATGAGGTGAGGCTTTCTTTCTTCTACCACCATGGAGCCCTCAATCATGCACAACACTTTATAGTTTGTTATGCACCTTCTGTATTTCATCTTCAGAGCAACCCAGCAAGGGGTCCCTGGTCATTGGTCTCATTTTGCAGAAGAGAATGCAAAGATGAGAGACTTCCCTGAGGTCACCAGCTGCTAAGACATTGGGGACAAAACAAACCTAGGCCTGTGGACTCCATGTCCAGTGCTCTTTCTGCCGCATCAAGCTGCCTCTCCCAGCAAGCTAAATGAGCGACCCAAAGGAAACAGCGACACTTCAGTTTGGCCCAGCATTTTGCTTAAATACTTTCAGAATCATTTCTGCAACTAGAACATCTCTCAAAGGAAGAAAACTAGTTCATCACAGTAATCAAGTCTGTCATAGAGGATGTGTGATGATGTTTGAAAATATAATCCTATGAACATCAGAACTGACAACTCTGAAACATCTCTAGGCTAAATCTGCTAATAACAGTCTTTAGCATTCAGGTTGGCACTCACATGGCTTGGTGTGATACATTTCACAGCAGAAATGCCCTAACAAGGAACTTTCTCAAAGAGTAACTAGGTAGAGGACAGATTTTAATGAGGCTCAGTCCCTGAAAGGGTGAAGTTTGAGTGAAGTATAAAGGCCTGAGATGAAATGTGTATTTCCATGAGTCAGATGACAAGATGGGGCCTCACATCAGGAAGTGCAGCAAACACTTTCTAGAGGTCAGGACCTGTACAGAAAAAGAGTCAGGGTCATCGCCTCTGAAGATCCTCCCTGAGAAAATGCACTTTGATTAGAATGAAGCAGACACATGAACTGAAATTACCTTTCCTAGGCCTGCTGTTGACCCA
>RJWJ010007148.1:0-59156 GCA_004363605.1 Indri indri | reverse complement strand
AGCCCCACTGCTCCTCCTCCCCTCCAGCCAACTACAACAGTCACCGCCGCAGGGCAAGAGGCATCTACCCCCTGACAGCCACAGAAGTGCTTCATAGACCCCCACCACAGGCAGTTCTGTCTGTCCCCAACCTGAGGCTTCTGGCTGCAATTTAAACTGCTCTGTTCCCAGCTGCCCAACGCTGGCCCTCAGAACCTGAGTATGGGCTATTTGCTCATTTCCTCTCTCCTAATGATTAGCCCCTTCAAGGGTGGGGACTGGTGCCCTTGTGTGGCTGGGAATGTGGCCCCACCTCCCTTGCACCCCCCTGCAAGCCCGTCCATGGCACAGTCCACTTCCAGGCCCTGAGTTAGGACCGGGAGAATCTAAGCTTTGCAAGAATCCACGCATAGCACACAGATGTGCTTACATGTAACTCACTTTGTCCATGATATCTATATGAGATGGTTACATCCAGACTGAGGCAGAGCCTGGTAGCTAAGACAGCACTGTGCTGGGTGTCAGGACGTTAGGCTCCTTGAGCAGCTCTCTGATTTGGGACAGATGCTTTGTCTTTTTGAGGTCAGGTCTTCTCCCCTCTGAAACCTACCCATCTGTCTCCCAGAGAGAGCTGAACGGACTGAACAGTGCAGAAAACAGCTCTAGGCACATTCGAAATAGCAGGCACATGTATTCCTCCTACCATGGCGTACTCTCCATGCCCGGTGAGGCTCTCCCTACAATGCCAGCCTCCCGATCTTTGTCAGTCCCTGCTGGCCTGGGCTCCAAGAAGGCAAAACTGAAGGGACCCTCAACAAGCTTCCAGGCCAACATGTGCTTTCTGTGCAGTTTGCTGACCCCTGTGTCGGGGTCACCTGCCCCTAGGGAAAATGGACTGTGAAGGGTGGGGCCCTGGAAACTGCATATCCAGTAAGTTCCATCTGGGGCACACTAAAAGCTTGAGAACCACTGATCCAGCCCAGCTCCCTCTGTTCACACGATTACAAGCAGGGAGATGGAGGCCTGCAGAGGAGCCCTGGCAGAGGAGGACAAGAACATAAGAATATATACTTTTATTAAAGATAATACACATACACATAAAAGTGCACCGTAAGTTTACAGTTTGATGAACTTTCATACACCGAACATATCCCAGCATCCAGATCAAGAAACAGAACAGAAGGTCCTATCATGCTTAGTTCTAGGGGCAACCACTATACCTATTCCTAGCTCTTTTTGAAAATAATTCTTACATAGCATTTATAAGGCACTGTTCTAAGCATTATTTGTAATAGATTATTTATTCTTCAGAACACCCCTGGAAGGAAAAGCTCATTATCATCATTCCCATGTTCAAATCAAGCAGCTAAGACACAGAAAGGTTAAGCTACCTGCCTGAAGTCACACAGCTAGTAAGTAGTAAAACTAGGATTGGAACCCAGCAGCATGGCCCCACGCTGTGCATTCACGCCCCACAGTCTAGTTACCTGCTCACCTCTGCACATTTCAGCTTCTGCCAGACTTACCCAGGAGAGAAATTATGCGGCAGAAAACAGCCACATACAGCCCAGTGGCATTTGCGCTGGGCCCTGGGTACTTGGGGGCGGCGCGGGCCGTGGCTCCCCTGACCCTCTGCGCCGCCCGCAGGGGGCGCCCTGGCGCACGCCTTCCTGCCCCGCCGCGGGGAAGCGCACTTCGACGGCGACGAGCGCTGGTCCCTGAGCCGCCGTCGCGGGCGCAACCTGTTCGTGGTGCTGGCGCACGAGATCGGCCACACGCTCGGCCTCACGCACTCGCCGGCGCCGCGCGCGCTCATGGCGCCCTACTACAAGCGGCTGGGCCGCGACGCGCTGCTCAGCTGGGACGACGTGCTGGCCGTGCAGAGCCTGTATGGTGAGCCCCCGGCCCTGCGCGCTGCTGCGCCCGCCCCACGCCCGCCTCCAAGTGCTTGGACGCCGGACTCCCATCACATAGGATCTGCCATCCCAAGCACAGGGATCTGGCCTCCCTGTCGCCTGCTCCACCCAATCCTGAAGCCCTGGCTCCCCTCGAATCTCAAACCCTCGGGCTCCTGCTCCGCCCAGTCTGCAGCCCCATCTCTCCATCAATCCCAACCGATTCCTGTGCACGGACGCCCCCACTCGCGTTCCAATTACTGGATTCCTGCCCAGCCCTGGCCTTGGTAGCTCCCCTCACATCATACCCCGGCCCCATCAATCGGACCCCATCCTCGGGCCCACCTCTTCCCCCATGGCAGAGCCCGAAGCCCTCGTTCCTGCCCCCAGCCCACTTGCTCTCGCCTAACCTTTCCCTCAAGGTGACGCTGGTGCCCCTGCCCCCAAGCCCGTGCCTCTGCCTGGTGGTGGACTCAGACAAGGCCTTCTCCCCCAGGCCAGGCCAGGCCAGAGGAGTAGGCCAGTGCCACTGTCCTGGTACCTGCCTCAGCCCGGGCTATCTCCCTCAGAGTGCCGTGGGCAGAGCCCAGAGGCCTGGGTTCAAGTCACCTTCCATCCCTGATTAGCCGTTGCTCTTAAGCAACGCGTTTTCCCTCTGAGGGCCCTCAGTTTTACTTTCTGTGAAAAGGCGTAATAATTGAGGCCCTGCCTACCTCACAGGGCTGTTTTTCTAGTGGGTATGAATGTGCATTGTAGCCTGAGAAACCTATACAACGTACTAGTGAAGGCTGCTGTCTCATGAGTATCTACCATGGGCCAGGTACTTACTATACTCACAACACACCCGTGAAGTATGTCTCTTTGTCCACAGATCAAGAGAATGGGGCTCAGAGAGGTTAGGTAACTTGCCCAAGGTCACACAGCTAGGAAGTTGCAGACCAGGATTTGGGAGCTGGTGCCAAATTCTAAGCTTGTTGGACTCTCCTCACTCCTCTCATAAGTGAAGGACAGTGATGTATAATAATTATTATAATTGGCCCTTATGCCACCTGTGTTGCCCAGGACTTGGGAAAAAGGACCCTCTGCCCTTCTTAGTTCCAAACCCTTGCTTGGTCCCTCTACTCCAATTTCACCTCTGTAGTCCCTCTTCATAAGGCTGTTGGATAGGAAAGAAGATGCCTGAGTTTAGTTCTATAGTTAACACCAATAACCAGGGACAACTCTTAGCCCCCCACTCCAACTCGCCTTCCCTGCCCCTCATGTTAGATACTCATAAAGAGAGCCAAGGGGAAGTCTCGAGTGCACAACTTACCACCCACACCCTTTGTGTTCTCTCCCTTCTCTCCTGCCCCGTAAAGGGAAGCCCCCGGGGCGCTCGGTGGCCATCCAGCTCCCAGGAAAGCTATTCACTGACTTTGAGAACTGGGACCCCCACATTCCCCAGGGCAGGCGCCCTGAAACCCAGGGCCCTAAATATTGCCACTCTTCCTTCGATGCCATCACTGTAGGTAAGATGGTCCCACCCGTGCTTTGCTTCTTTCTTCCCTTCGTCCCCGCATCTCCCCGGGGCTCCAGAGCTGGACTGTAAAGTGGGGGGATGGATTATAAAATCCAGAAATCCAAGCCACAAACGCTGCAAGGTAGCAAGCCCACACCGGGCAAAACGCTGCTTCCTCCTGCCTGCTTTCCCCTCTACCCTAGCCGTGCACACCATGTCCCATGCTTGCCAGTTTAGGACCCAGGGTTCTAGGACAGCACCTTCCCTGGAAAGAGGCCAGGAGGCTGACAGTCATTCCTCAACTCTCTCTTGTCTCTGTGCAGACGGGCAACAGCGACTGTACATTTTTAAAGGGAGCTACTTCTGGGAGGTGGCAGCTGATGGCAACGTCTCAGAGCCTCGCCCACTACAGGAGAGGTGGGTCGGGCTGCCCCCCAACATCGAGGCTGCCGCAGTGTCACTGGAGGATGGAGATTTCTACTTCTTCAAAGGTACCAGCCCTGGGGAAGCTGGGAAAATTGAGGCCTAGAGAGGGGATGTGTCCTGCCCAAGCTCAAAAGAGGAAGAGCAGGAAGGACTGTCACACAGTGAGCGAGTCCATGGTGGAGTCTCTACTCCAGTTGGAATCTGTGACCCCAGGGAAGACTCTACCAGAAGACACCTTTCAGTGATGAAGTGGGGAGCAACAGGTGTCAAGCAGCAGGTTGTCCCTGGAAGAGTTTCAGAGAAGAGTCCAGAGGGATCAGAAGACTGCTCTTAAGCTCTGCAATTCAGCAGAAAGAGCCGGATCTTCCTTGCATTCCTGGCTGTGTGAGATGGGGCGTGTCGCTTAACTTTCGGAGAGAGCATTTCTTGAATGGGAAAAATAACTGCTCAGGTTTGTTAGGGAAGGAGGATTAAAAGAGAATAATGACTGAAGAGTGGGTAGTATATTACTAGATACATGGCAATACTTCAGGAAGTTTGTTCATTCATTCAACCAACATTGAGTGCCTTCTATGCACTAAACACGGTAGGTAGTGTTGGGGACACAGCAGTGAACGAAACAAAAATCCCTGTCCTCATGGAATTACTAGCAGTCATGGTAATGAAGAAAGCTCACCCAGGGAGAGGGCCCTGTCCCCAGCCTGGGATAGGCTCTTTCAGCACAATCTGCCCTCTGTTGATACTTGCTGGAAGTCTAGACCATACCAGTCCCTCCCCTGTGACCTCTCTGCTGTTTATAATTAGCAGTATAATCCATTTTGAAAGTCATGAGCACAAACAACCGTGGGCTCCAACTGGAGGAGGAGGAGGCACGGGGGACAGGGGTGGGGTGCAGGGCCAGCGGCTGAGCGCCTCCAGCTCACCCTGGCTCTCCCAATGCCCCACAGGGAGCCGATGCTGGAGGTTCCGGGGCCCCAAGCCGGTGTGGGGTTTCCCACAGCTGTGCCGGGCAGGGGGCCTGCCCCGCCATCCCGACGCGGCCCTCTTCTTCCCTCCTCTGCGCCGCCTCATCCTCTTCAAGGGTCCCCGCTACTACGTGCTGGCCCGAGGGGGACTGCAAGTGGAGCCCTACTACCCTCGCAGTCTGCAGGACTGGGGTGGTGTCCCTGAGGAGGTCAGCGGTGCCCTGCCAAGGCCCGATGGCTCCATCATCTTCTTCAGAGATGACCGCTACTGGCACCTGGACCAGACCAAACTGCGGGTGACCACCTCAGGCCGCTGGGCCACTGAGCTGCCCTGGATGGGCTGCTGGCATGCCAACTCAGGGGGTGCCCTGTTCTGAAGGCACCTCCCCACCTGATGAACTGTTGGCGCCCTCAGAGCCAACGCGTTTCCCCTGCCCCAGGGGCAGAACCTGTCTCAGAAGCCTCTGAGCCTCCCTGCAGAAGACCAGGCAGCAAAGCCCCCAGCAGGAACTTCGTCTGCCTTTGTTCCCGCCACATAGAGGTGGGGGTGGGATCCATTCCAGGAGAAGCAAAAAAGGGCCCTGGCTGGACTCCTCGACCCTTTCCTTCAAGGCCCTCTTTGCTCCCCAAACCTTGGGGATGTTGCTTCTTCTGCTAAAGGTGTAGTGTATTGAAGAGGCAACAGCACAGCACTGGATCCAACCAGAGGGATGCAAAACTCAACAGAGAGGTTGGAGACTTATTTTGCAAGACTGTCTCCTTCTATTCAGGGCCTCCTGACTCAGTTCTTGGAAACTCGTGTCGTATTTAATGAGGAAGGTTGGATGGGGGTGAGGGCACGGGGTCTCCAACCTCAGAGGCCCTTTGTGGGGTCAGGACTCAGAGCAGGAGGGAGACTGAGGCAGGCCTGCTGGGCCCTGGCTTTTTGTCTGGGGCTGGAATAAAGAGGCACCTCCAGCTGGTGACCTAGCGGCGGGAAGCAGCCTTCCTTGGAATGGTTCTTCCTCCCTTTCCAGCAAGAGTAGGTGAACTTTCACCCCAGCCAGGACCAGCCAGCTGGGCATGTGGGGTTGTGATGTAGCGAGGGGAATGCCTCTCCTCAAAAAGCAAAATGTCTGTGCCTCCCCTCCCGCCCCCCAGGCCAGGAGAACCACGTGCAGCAGGGAGAGGTCAGGGGGCTTCCCTGGAGGTGGGCAATGCTGCCTCCACAACTGCCGGCCCTGCAGGTGGGGGAGGCCTTGTGCTCACAATGGCCCCACTCACCAGGCCACACACGCAGCATTCCCAAAGCTCCTGCTGTCTGGCCAAGAATAGCTGGGATTCCTGGAGAAGGAAGCAGCTCCCCAGCCTCCTCCTCTTCTGCCTCAGCCAGTCCCGGCATTTATTTCAGCATCTGGCTCTCCAGTCCCACCCCCACCCCACCCCCTCCCTCCTCACCTGCCAATGCCTCATCTGCACGCACAGTGACCTCAGCAAGCCAGGGCTTCCCCGGCAGGGGAGAATGGCAAGGGCTCAGCCCTCAGGTCCCCAGAGGCGCTCCTGAGCCCACGCCTTCATTTTCTTCTCTGCAGTGGGGAGAATGGCCTTTGAGTGCCCTTGCATGCGAGTGCTCCTGCTGTTCTGGGGAGATGAGGGAGAAGGCCCCCTGCCCACCCCTTTCCCTCTGGCTTGAACCCCAGGAGGGTCCCATGTTCATCACCCCCACTTGAAGCCACCTTGCCGCCACCTCAAGGCACTGACACTTTGATTAGAGGCTTTATTGAAGGATTTCAGGGAAACGGAGCAAGTTTCTTAGAAGTATGAGGGAACCCCGAGGTCATTTTCTCTAGGCGATGCCCCTGCCCACCGGGCCGGAAGGACCTGAAGTACCCAAGAGATGAAGGTGAGGCTGGGGGTGGGGAGGACGAGTCAGGTGGGCGGCAGGTGCTGGTTCTGCCTGGGGCGGGAGCCCGCAGCGGGCTCTAGGTTATGCTGGGCTCTGCACTGGGGGGGGGGCGCTAGGTGGCAGGTGGGAACCCCGCATCACCGACAGTGGGCCTCGTTGTCTGAGGGGGGCTCTCCGGATGGCGGCTCCGAGAAGGGGCAGCTCTGTGGACTATGGCGGAGAGGGCTCCGCGTCAGGGCGTCTGGGGTCAGGCGAGGATGGAGGGCACGGGGGCTGAGAGTGGGGGCGCCCAGGAGCCCCCAGCAGCCCCCGCCTTACCCAGATCCGGGTGATCCAGAACGCAGTGCGCCACGTAGGCCGGGTGGCTGTGCAGGTTGCTGCATTTCTTGCAAAAAAGGATCTCGCAGCGCGCACAGCACCCTTGGCGTGGCGGTCGCCTACGCGTCTCCAGCACGCACGGCTCCTCCGGGAGGCTCCGCTTCCTGCGGGCGGGGACGCGAGCGCTCAGTCTCCGGTGCCGTCCCTCCTCCCCGCGGCGCCGGCGCCCGGCCCGTGGTGTCCCGGCCGAGGGGCTCGCCTTCACCTGTCGGCCGGCACCCCCAGGCCGCCCAGCAGCGCGAACGCGCTGAGCCAGCCCCAGAAGCCGCTGTCCGCGTGCCGCAGCAGCGCCACCTGCTGGGTGCTGGACTCCAGGCGCAGCGGGCAGTAGCTCAGGCCGCGCCGCTCCGGGCCCTCGCCCTCCTCCGCCTCCGCGCCCTGCTCCGGGTCCCCCGCCGCGCCCTCCTGCGGCGGCCTCTCCTCGTCCTCATCCTCGTCCTCGTCCTCGTCCTCCGCCTCCTCCTGCTCCGCCTCCCCGGCCCCGGGCTCCTCCAGGTCCTTCTTCCACGAGGGGGTCTTCACGCCTGCGGGCGGGCAGGAGGTCAGTGCGGTCCTGCTGTCCCCAGCGAAGGGCCGGGTACCCCGACTGTTGCCCACAGCCCGACCCCTCAAAAAGGCAGGTGCCTGAAGGACACCAGATCATGTCTGTGTCCATCGCCCAGCCCAGGGCTTGGCGAGCGGGGAGCAGTCAACAAAAGGCAGAGGAGGATTGCCAACCCCGAGGGAATGATGGGTCCTCACCACCTTCCTTCCAACTGGCTCTAGGGCAGGTACCTGGTCTCGGTGTCGGCTGCCAATAAACATTAATTGCGCTGATGGTTTTTAATAGGTGGTTGTTAGGGTATTTTATTTTCTGAATGGAATTTCCTTCCTCAAAGTGTGTCTTGCCTTAAGGAAGCCCAGCATCACTGGTGGTGGGTTGGACAGGCGGGTGGGTGTGCAGCGCCTCGGTATGATTAGAAAAGATGCCCCTTATGGGCAGCCTAAGTGGAAAAAGGCCCGTTTATGCGCAGACCAATTGGGAAAAGGCTGCCCTTGGGGTGAACCAATTAGGAAGAAGAGCCTCTTCCTCCATCTAGGCTTGACCCCAAGTGCCAGCTGGATTTCAGCCACCACTGTTCCCTCTTGCTGGTGCCTTTGTTCAGGACACAGGCTCCACGACTCCAGGCAGTAGCTCTGGCAGTCAGGAAGTTCCTGGGCTGACATGGAAACCACGCTGGCTTCCTCTGGGAGGTGTCCACCACTCATTCAGCACCCAGCTCCAAGTGGCCTGCTGTCCGCCACACCGGAGTAGCCAGATTCGTAATGGGAAGAGGAGGGAGGAGAGCAGGGAGGACACCCCACGTGGAGTTTGCTCTGGAAACGTCAGTAAAATTTTCCGTTGGTCCCTGTCCATCCTATTCAAAGAGGTTGACAGCAAAAGAGAACGATAGTAATTGGTATCCTAGCCGATGTATATTGAGTACCAACTGCATGCAATCGCCGTGCCCAACTCTCTTTATACTTCGTGTCCCTTAATCTTCACTGCTCTCTTAGGTGGGCGATGAGGTGGGCAATAGAGGTGCCTCTGAATTTGATCCAGAACATTTGAAACCTTTAAAGAGAAGTCGTTTCAAAGATTCTGCCAGTTCTTGGTATTGACCAAGGTGGAGAATCAGGGTCCATTGCACTTTTATTTAGCAAAACACAATAAGAAGCCTTCTGGTTGTGAAAGGCCGGCCTAGTACACAGCTAGAAAGGGGTTCCCAGGACATTTCAGCAAGAGGCCAGGGAGGAAAAGAGACTTTGAGTGCTGGACTATGGAGTCTTGACTTTGTCCCTCAGCACTGGGGAGCTACTGAACATTCTGATGGAGTGACATGTTCACAGCTGTGTTTTAGGATGTTCCCTCTGACAAGACAGAGGGAGCCCCACTTAGGAGTCATTACAGTCCAGGACAGAGAAGACAGAGATCTGAGCAGGAGTAGATGGAGATGAGGGAGAGCGCTTGTAGCTACATGGATGGGTCATTGAGAGAAGGCTTGACTTCATGGCGATGGGCTGTTCGTCCAAGCTAGGGTCGAGAGGCCCTGTCCTCCACCCTGCCTCCAGCTCCGCTCACCATGCTCATCCATTCTCGCCAAGGCTGTGCTGCCCGCTCCCCCCGATCAGGGACTGGGATGTGAGGGGGTCCCCTGAACCCATAGAACTTGGTCTGCTCTCCAGGGCCTCTATTGGATCACAAGGGGCGGGGCTAGAACCTCGCCCACCCATAGGGCTCTGCCCAGGACTAACTTCCTTTTCCAGAGCCTCCAGAAGCACTCAAAACCCAGGTGTCCCCTAGCTTCCTTCCTGGAAAGGTATTAAAGGGGAGCAGACAGAGGCTTTGGCCCCCAGTAGACTGGGTTCAAATCTCAGCCCTACCGCATAAATGTAAAGTTATCTGACCTTCAACATGTTCTCTCTCTGACCTTCAGTCTCTTCATCTGTAAGTCAGAGATAACAGTAATAGTACCAGACTCTCTCTAGCCCACAGAAAGCACTCAAAGCATCACGTTTACTTGTATCATTGTAGTGTATTCTCCCCCTTCTGTCCTATCCCTATCCTTCCTTACCCCATAATCCCCACTCCTATTTTCAGCTCATTGCCTTAGCTCCAATGAACAGAAGGGAAGGGTGCCAAGTCCAGTAGGAAGCAGGGCTCAGGTAAGAGGCAGGTGTAGTTCCTGAATATTGTATATGTGTGTGTGTGTAAGTGGGGGCAGGGGTCAGTAAAATCACGGAGCTTCAGGAAAACCACTTCCTTTCCTGGTATTAGAGTGGGATATATTGGCAGAGACAAGAGTGTGCAGATGGGCGCTGGACACAGGCTCAGCTCTGGAAAGCCCGTAGTCTGATAGATGTGTTGCTGACCTCAAGAAGATCCCAGTCTGAGAGGGAAATATGATATGATCCTCCATCCAAGTCTGAGAGTGGAGGGCAATGGGGTCTCTTCCTATGGGCATCTTCCAGTTTTGTGGAGGCAAGTTGGTGGGACAAAGAACAAAAAGAGCAGACCCAGCCCCCCAGGAATCTCCTAATCACATGGGAGCACCCTGTCAAGAACTGTGGAATGTTACCCTATTCGTAGGCTACCAAGTGAACCTGCTGTCATTTCATGGGTGCTGCCAGAAAACATGAGACTCCTGGGTCAGAGACAAAGGACTTTATTACTCATGGCACAGAAACATCAGCATATTTGTGTCAAACTCCCCTTGCCTCAGTGTCCTATGAGTGTGACATGAATGAGTGCCAGTGGATACCTGTATATGCAGTGGTTTGCATTACAAGAGAAACTCTGAGCTTAGGGAACCTGAATCTTTTATAACAGGCAGTAAGCAAACCTGCTCTTTGCTCTGGAAGGAGACACAACCTCTGTCTTCCAAGGTTGTTCACTATACAAAAATCCTTGAAAAGTCAACGCCCTGGACAATTGTCTCCCAACAAACCCATTCTCTTTAAACTTACTGAAAGAGCCACAATGGCTCTTGATTGCAAAATTCAAAAGCTCACACTGGCCAATTTAAAGAGAAAGAATAGTGAGCACTCACAGAATGACCAGAAGACTTGAGAACTGGATAGGAATCAGGGAAGGCTGGTGACTATAAACACAGCTAAGGTCCCATTTTAGGAACAATTCAGTTCAAGGGCCATTGCTAGGGGCCACCTATGGACATTGGCACCCTGAGCAATCTCCTTGAGACACTCCCTAAGATTTAATGCCTCTGGCAGGCACATCCGAGCCAATGAGCCTGTGCTGTGGCTTTTGGGGAGCATTCCACCAAGTCACCACAGCAGGGTGACCCTCTAGCCTGGTCATCCATCTCATCCTGCCTCCCAAGCCCAATCTGCCCAGCAGCCCTCTGCTACTCATCCTTAGGATGTGCATTTCCTCCTCTTAGGGCTATTGTGGGTTTTGTGGGACCTTCATAAAAAGCTAGATTGTCTTAACAAAGCCATACCAGCATAAAAGCACACTGGAAATTGATCTCACTGAGTAGTAATATGGTCTTCAGTGAAAACATGACAGCAAGCAGATCCCACTGGCACCAGGAACATATGCACGTCTCCTGCACTCAGATGCCAGCTTGGGAGACCTCTTGAGAAGGGAAAAACCACACTGATAATAAGCGTGGACTCAGATCTCTATCCAAAAGAGACTGTTTTAAACCAGAAGAGAATGAGCTATATTTTATTGGCAAGTTCAAGCATTATTTTCTGCCATTCATAAAAATCATACCTAGAGGACAAGATGAGGTCAGTTATCAAAAGTAAAACTATGATTTTTATATTAAACTTTAACTTTTAAAATGAATAATATAAATAGCTCATTAATGTCTAATATCCAGGTATAATGTAGAGATGCAATATTAATTTTAGTTGAGCAATAAATATAATTTATAAGAAAAAATATCCAAGCCAGACTTGGTGGTGCAAGCCTTTAGTCCCAGCTAGTGAGGAGGCTGAGGCAGGAGGATTGCTTGGGGCCAGGAGTTCAAGGCTGCAGTGTGCTGTGATTGTGTCTGTGACTAACCACTTCACTCTAGCATGGGCAACACAGTAAGACCCCATCTCTGAACAATTTTTTTTATAAAAAAAGTATCCAATAAGATAGTATGTAAGTGCTACTCAATTGGGAATATCTGCAGCAACATCTTACATTTGTACAGAGAAAAGGAATGGAGCCTCTTAAACTTTGAGCATCATGCCAATTAAGATGTAGTTGGCTGGTGAAATATAAGAATGCCCAACTAGGGCCGTAATCCTAGCATTCTGGGAGGCCTAGGCAGGCGGATTGTTTCAGCTCAGGAGTTCGAGACCAGCCTGGGCAAGAGCAAGACCCCGTCTCTACTAAAAAAAAATAGAAAGAAATTAGCTGAACAACTTAAAATATATATATATAGAAAAAATTAGCCCAGCTACTTGGGAGGCTGAGGCAGGAGGATCACCTGAGCCCAGGAGTTTGAGGTTGCTGTGAGCTAGGCTAATGCCATGGCACTCTAGCCCAGGAAACAGAGTGAGACTCTGTCTCAAAAAAAAAGAATGCCCAACTAATAAGGGCTCAAACTTTATGATATATATTGTTTACTCAAAAAGTCTGAAGTTAAGGGGCTCCAGGATTGGTTCAGTGTCTTGATGGGGTTATTAAGGGCCCAGGCTATTCTCAGCTTACTTCTCTGCCTTCCTTGTTTCCTTTTGGTTACAAAACAGCTGCTGCAGCTCCAAGCATTGTAGCCTCATGCAACTATGACTAGAGCAGGGAGAAAAGGGATGCGTGGCAGAGACTTCTGGGAAGCTACCCAGCAGACTTCTCTTTGAATCTCATTGGCCAGAACTAGGGCACAAACCCATTCCTACACCAACCAATGGCAAAAAGGGGGTTGCCAAGATTGGCCTAGACTAGTTGGTTGTAATTGGTACCTTCGATCAAGTAGGACTCGTGGAGCATAGTTATAAAACGATTTCAGTTTTGCCTCCTACTGTTCTTTTAAACCTGCTCAAGGGTTTCCCTTGTCCCTGGAGGACAACTCAGGCAGGCCCTAGGACCTGTTCTGGGCATTCTCAGGAAGTAGAAAACCCTGTGGTCACTGAAAGTTGATATATGCTACATCTTTCCTTCCCCTGCGGCTGTGGCCTGCCATGGCCAGTGTCCTGCAAATAGGATGGTGTGGAGGACGGAAGACATGGTCCCTCCACCCTCATTCCCTGCCTTGCCTTCCTCCTCAACCTCCCAAACACTGGTCTTTCCTTGCCCCAATCCAGGCAGTTCTTTGGACCCAGGATACACTGAATTCTGGGGTTGCTTTTCCCTCTGCAAGCTTCAGGATGCAGGATGGTCCACTTCCAGCTTCCCCTCCACCGAGGCCTGTTCACCTTCCAGGAGGCCCCATTGAACAAGATCTCAGACAGTCTCTCTCCATCTTCCCCCCTGACGAGTGGTCCACAGGAAACGCTCCCACATTCTCTGTTCGAACTGTGAGAGGACCCGCTCGTTTCAATATAGCTGTTCCCCTTTGTCCCACTGTGGAGCAGTTCACCAGCCCGTGTCTCACATTTGATTTTCCATGTCAGACTTCAGTGCACCGAGTCCCCTTAATCACAGGGGACATGTGTCCAGTTCTTTGAGTGGTCCCATTGAAACTCATAGCACTGCTTCTCCCCTTGTCGGGGTGGGAGAAGAGGGGAGAGATGGTGACATGTACTGGTTTCCTATTGCTGCTGTAACGAATTATCACAAACTTGGTGGCTCGTAACAATACAAAGTTATTCTTTTGCAATTCTGCAGGTCACAAGTCAGGAATGAATGCTATGGGGCTAAAATCAAGGTATCGGCAGGGCTGGTTCTTTCTAGAGATTCCAGAAAAGAATCTGTTCCTAGCTTCTTCCAGCTTCTAAAGACTGCTGGCATTCCTGGCTTGTGGCCCCATCACTCTAATCTCTGCTTCGGTTGTTGTATCTCCTGTTTCTGTAGTCACATTTCCCTCTGCCTCACCCCTGTCATTATTTTTAGGGCCCATACTGACAATCTGGATAATCTCCCTATCTCAAGATCCTTAATTATATCTGCAAAACCCCTTCTGCCATATAAGGTGACAGCCACAGGTGCTGGGGGTTAGGAAGTGGCTATCTTTTGAGTCCATTATTCGGCCTGCCACAAGACACAGCTGCAACATTCTCTAAATAAATCTTTACTAATCCTCTCTAAATCTGTAACCACTCAATTCTTCATTTACTCTAGGTGGGAGAGCAGTCTAAGAATCAAGGATAATTCCTAGATAAATTCCGCATATGGTCTTTATTCCTTTTCTGGCTTGTTGCATCTATGGTGTCTTGAAGCCTTGGCAGAAACTTTGATTTTAACTCTGCTATGATTGACTTAGACCACTCATGGTTCTCCCTCTGGGGTTGGGCCCACATTCCATAATTTCAAGGAAGCACTACCTGTTATCTGAACAAAAACAGGATTCTATTAGCACGAAAGAAAAAGAAATGGCTCTTCTGTATGGGGGAGCCAGCCTCCAAGATGTCTCTCAATAATCCTTGTTTCCTGGTATTCATGCACCCACATGAAGTAAGACAGATCTGGGTAACCAACAAGATATCATAGAAATAATGATGTGTGATTTTTGAGGCTAGGTGATGAAAGATGGTGTGGCTTCCGTCTTGTGCTCTCTCTTGGAAAAAGCAAGAGAATGTCACAAGGATGCTCAATCAACCCTGTGAGAGGTCATCTAGTAAGGAGCTGAGGTCTCCTGCCGACAGCCGGACCAACTTGCCGGCCATGAGCATGAGCCATCTTGGAGACCCCAGTGAAGCCTTCAATGACTGCAGACCTTGCTGATATCTTGACTGCCACCTCATGGAAGACTCAGCTAGAACCACCCAGCTAAACCGCACCTGAATTCCTGACCCACGGAACCTGAGATAACTATGTGCTTACTGCTGTTTTAAGCTGCTAAGTTTTGCAGTAATTTATTATGCAGCAATAGATGACAGGTATAGACCACCAAAGTCTTTCAAAAGCACCTACTTTGTACAAAGGCACTGAGCATGAATTCCATCCTGGATTCCTCATAGCAACTCGGTGGGATGATGACCCCCATTTTACAGTTGAGCAAACTGAAACTTTGAAATGAGATGCGACTTACCCAAAGTCTCAGTTTCTAAGTGGCAAAGTCAAATTTCAAATCCAGGCCTATCTTATCTTGTCTGACTCCAAAGCACAGTCTTCCTGCTGTGCATTCAACAGTCAGCTCTGAGTTGCTACTATATAAACTCAGGTATCTTTTTGTTTCAATTTCCAAAGCACTTTTCATTAGTTTCTTTCAATTATTTTCTAAAGGCAATGAGACTATGGCTATTGTACCCATTTTACGGATGAGGACACATGAAAACTGAGGCTTGGTAAGTTCAAGATCTTGCTCGCTATAGCCTCACTCCCACTGCCTCAACTGGGCTGGAAGAAGAAAGCAACTTGATGTTCCCCTTTCCCAACCTGTACAGTTCCAAACCCCCAATGCTAGAGTCACCTTTCCAACTGGTACTCATAGCAGGGGAGCGGTAAGAGCTGAAAGGAGAAGGGTCATGTGAGCCCTGGGTGGAGGGCTCAGGAAGCAAGTTCAGTCTCCTGAGCCCTGAAGGATGTGTGTGCACGTCAGTAGGGGTCTTAGTTGTCATCAACAGGAAAACAACACTGGCTAAATCGAGCAGAAAGAAATGTCCTGAAAAGTTATTGGATAGCCCACAGGATCAACAGGAAGGTCGAAGAACCAGGCTCCCCAAACAGGCAGGATGAACGTGACCTGGGGACCCAGCACCACAGCTGAAATTCTAGCACAGAACATGGATCATGAAACATTGAACCCCTGACTCCTGTCCCTGCAGTTCTGGGAACCAGGTATGAGTGTCCCCAGGGCTGTCCACATAATGAATTCCTTACTGCTTCTGGGTACCACCAGCTCCATGTCATGGCCCCAGGTGGGTGGGTCTGACTGGGTGAGCTCAGCTCACATGCCCATGACCTGGCCAGCAAGAGTGGGGCCTGCTGAGCTTCCAAAGGCAGACCAGGCTCCCTCCAGATGGGGAACTGCCCAAGCAAGCATGCGGGCTCAGAATGTACGCTGTAAAATCTACGCCTTTTATAGGTTACAGGCAGGATCTGCACAGGCAGGGGGGGAGAAGAAATCCACTTTGGCTATAATTGACAGCAAACCAATTCAAACTAGCTTTAGAATAAAAGAGTAGGTGTACCCTTCCTTTGTGACTGCTCCATCTGTGTCTTCCTATTAATTAAGGTGTTCTCTGACCTAGTAAAAATGTGAACACATGATTTTTCATTTCTTATTCAAAGCCCAGCTCAAATTCTATTCATTTCATTAAATTTTCCAAATGGAATGAATGCATCTCTATCCAATTCTCCTTCAGAATTAACCGGATGCCTATCACAGTTCTGTTTCATTTAACATGTGTATTTAAATTCCTTTCCTACCCAGACTGGTCAAAAAATAAAATTTGTGTTTAACCGAAAAAGACAAAAAAAAAAAAAAAGGAATTTATTGATTCATGTAATCTAAGGGTTAGCAAACATAGTAGGTGCTCAAGAAATATTTGTTGAATGAATGCATTGCTGTGGCCATGGGGGTGAGATACTATGATCTACTGCACGGTTAGCGTGGGGGATGGAGCAAGCTCTCCAGAGAAAGAGACGGGCATGGTGCTGGACACCTGCCGGGAGAATCGCTGAGAACCGTACCCACCCAGACCCGCGCCTGTGTGTTCTGATGGTCTGATCCTTTCACATATATTATCTCTTTATTCCTCACAACTCCACAGAGAGGTAGAACATTATTCCCATTCTACAGCTGAGGAACTAAGGCACGGAGAGGCCAGGTAGTATCTCATGGGCACATGGGGATTTAGGGCTAAACTCCTGTCTTTGGACTCTATTGCTGTGTGGTTTTCATCTCCACCCTCCCATGCTTGCTAAATACCAAGGGGCACGGCACCCCCACCCCTGCTCCCCCCATTTCCCTGAAGCCCCCACCTGGTTGGCCCAGTGAGGATGAAGGAATAGCATATGTGAAAGTATCGGCCCCAGCCTCTCCTCCCTCTCCCTCGCTCGGCAGGGCCGTGCTTGCCTGCCGGGAAGGGTTAACGAGGAGTGTTTGTAGCAGCTGCTGTCTCCAAGGAGAGGAGAGGAAAGCAGAGCGGGGAGGCCGACAGCCACGCCGGGCTCCACGGCCGGTGGAGGGTGGGAGGCGGCCGGCTTGACCTGTCCAGCCCTGGGGAAGAGAGGAATGACCTCACCTCCCCCCAACCCTGGGAAGCGGTGAACCCTGAGCCGACGGGGCAGCTGCGGAGTGAGGTCGCTAAGCGGCCAGCAAGCAGGGAAAGTTCTGGCAGGGACTGAGGAATGTGGGGGAGTGGGGGCCAGGCCTGGCCCGGCGGCTGAAGCCAGCGGCAAGTAGCAGAGCTGGAAGTCCCGGGCTCTCGGAGGGTAGAAGGGGAACCTCTGAATCCGGGAGAACCGGGCGGAGACCCAGCAGGCGGCAGGAGCCAAGAGGCAGCAGTAGGAGAGAGGAGGTGCCCACCTCGTCCCCTGCTGAGAGTCCAGCCATGTCCCAGCCTGGGGGGCACAGGAGGGGGCCTGGGACCCTGGGGCCTCCTGTGCGCAGCATCCGGCCCTTCAAGTCCAGCGAGCAGTACCTGGAGGCCATGAAGGAAGACCTGGCTGAGTGGCTTCGGGATCTCTACGGGCTGGACATTGATGCGGCCAACTTCCTGCAGGTGCTGGAGACGGGCCTGGTGCTGTGCCGGCATGCCAACGCCGTCACCGAGGCTGCCCTGGCCTTCCTGGCTGAGGCGCCTGCCCGAGCACAGAGGATTCCCATGCCCCGGGCTGGCGTTTTCTGCAATGGGGCCGCCCAGCCAGGTACCTTCCAGGCCAGGGACAATGTCTCCAACTTCATCCAGTGGTGTCGCAAGGAGATGGGCATCCAAGGTAACTGCCCTGGACCCCCATCCCATCCCGGACCCTTATCTTTGAGGGCATCCATCCCTTCTCGGAGGGCCCAGCCTGGGTCCTCCTTACAGATTCGCCTTGGGCCAGCTCACCTCTTTTCATGTCTCATTTTCCCCATCTCATAGTAAATCCTCAATAAATAAATGTGTTGATGATTGATAAATGTTTGTTGATGATTCACTCAACAAACATATGTCGATTACCTCTTCTGTGTTGAGCACTGTGCCGGGCACTAAGAACTAAAAGGAATGAAACCCAGTGCCCGAGGAATTCATGGTCTAGCAAGAGAGACAGGTGAGGAGATCTGTAAATTACAGCTCACTGTGATGGATGCTCAAAGCAGAGGCGTAGCGCTCCCAGGGCAGGAGACAGCGACCCCATGAGGTGGAAGTGGGAGCCAAGAGAGGCCGCATAGAGGAAGGAGATTTGGCTGAGTCTTGAGGAGTAATTAGAAGTTTTGGAGGAAGGGAATTCTAGGCAGGGGGACCAGGACAAAGGCACAGAGAAGGTACTGTGTTTCGATGACTGGGAGAAGCCAGGGGTGGTGAGGGAGTGCAGGGAGGAGGGAGGGGCCTTGTCGTGCTGGGGCTTGTAGGACTTGGGGGTGACATGTCAGGATCCCTCATCTCTCTGGCCTCAGACCCAGGAGTGGGATGAGGCTGGATGTTGCGCCATCCTCCAGGCCAAAGGCGGTGGGGGAGAGACTGGGGAAGGGTTGGGCCTGGGCTGCTGGCTGGTGGCACAGCAGTGGCGCAGGACAGGAGGGCGAACACAAGCTAGTGTTTCATATAGCACCTACGTGTGCCAGACACTGTCAGCTCATCCAGTCCTCACAACAACTCCATGAAATAGACTACATCCCCATTTTACAGAGGAGGAAAGTGAGGCTCAGGGACCAGCTCAAGGTCATGCAGCTGGTAGTGGGAGAGTCAGGACTCCAACCTTAGTGGTCGGCTCCAGAGCCTGCGCTCAACCCTGACTGGTTATACCTGGGCTGGGGGATTGAGTTTGAGTTACCTGGTGGATATCTCAGGTGAGAGGCATGGGTAGGAAGTAGAACAAACTGCTTCTTGCTTCGGGACCCATCCTGGCAAGAAGCTGAGTGGGGAGAGGGGAGGGTGGACTTAACCCTTCAGTTCTTCCCACCTCCAGCCTCTCCTGTGCCGTGGGCCACCTTGTCTGCACCCGGCATCTGAGCAATTCTGCCCAGATTCCTCCTAGGGGGCTGGCAGACGGGACCCCAGGATCCTGAGACGCAAACCACCCCCCAAGTCTGCCACCCGCACCCAGGATGATTCCCAGGGCTTCCCCCCTCCCCTGCCCCTGGGAGGTCCGCAGGGGCTCACGTTCCCCCCACCCCCGCAGAGGCGCTGATGTTCGAGACGGAGGACTTGGTGCTGCGCAAGAACGTGAAGAACGTGGTGCTGTGCCTGCTGGAGCTGGGCCGCCGCGCCTGGCGCTTCGGCGTCGCCGCGCCCACCCTGGTGCAGCTGGAGGAGGAGATCGACCACGAGCTGCAGCGGGAGCTCGCCCTGCCCCCGCCCGACCCCCCGCCGCCCGCGCCCCCCACGCGCCGGCCCTGCCACTTCCGCAACCTGGACCAGATGGTGAGGGCTCTGCACACGCCCTCGAGGCCCGCTTCCTCCCCGCCCTCCTCTCCCCATCCCGCTCCAGCCCTTGCTGGGCCACCCCGCTCTTGAGCTCCTGTCACCACCCTAACACTAACGCACTGTGTGGCTTTGAGCAAGTCGCCTTCCACTCTGAGCCTCCACTCCAACCGCATGTAGTTTTTTACACTTTTTCCTTTTGTTTTTTGTTCTCTGTTGAGACAGAGTCTCACTCTGTTGCCCAGGCGCGTGCCCTGGCACCCACCGTGCAACCTCAAACTCCCGGGCTCAAGTGATCCTCCTGCCTCAGCCTCTGGAGTAGCTGGGACGATGGGTACACGCCCCCACGCCCGGCTAATTGTTTCTATTTTTAGTGGAGATGGGGGGTCTCACTCTTGCTCAGGCTGGTCTCGAACTCCTGACCTCAAGTGATCCTCCCGCCTCTGCCTCCCGCAGTGCCAGGATTACAGGCGTGAGCCACGGCGCCGGGCCCCTAATATAGTAATGGCTGTGCCGCTTATGAAGCTTTATTACCAAGCCAGCACGCTACACACGCCTGGTTTAACCCCAGCAGGACAGTTTTCAAAAACACAGACTCTGGCACCCTCTTCGACACCCTGGTTCCAGTCTTAGCCACTACGTCGTGGCCGTGTGACTTTGGGCAAATTATTTACGCTCTCCGTGGCCGGCTTCCTTATCTGCAGCATGGGGACAGTAACAGGGCCTACCTTCTATGAGTGCTGTGAGCGTTAAGGAGCCAGCACATACAAAGTGCTTGGGACAGTGGCTGAACAGAGGGGGCGCTTCATAGCAGTTCGCTCTCACCCCGTTTCTACCGCTGGGGAAAATGGAGCTCAGGGGAGTTTCTTAACCATTGCCCTCCACCGCCCCCATCAGCTGACCCCCCGGGATGCTGGTCCGTAGGTCCACAGGTGGCCACTCCAGGTCTCGTTCTGTCACTTACCATCTTCTCTACTTTCTACTTGCTTCTCAGACCCTAGTCTGATCTCAGCAGAAAGCTTGGGGTGGCTCTGGGGCAGGCAGGCCCCCATTTAGTGTGACGCAGCATGGGCGGAGGGGGAACATTGGGCGCCTGGGCAGGGGAGAGGGCCGATCTCACTGCCATGTCCCTCAGGTGCAGAGCCTCGTGAGCCGCTGCACGTGCCCGGTGCAGTTCTCCATGGTCAAGGTGTCTGAGGGGAAGTACCGAGTGGGGGACTCCAACACCCTCATCTTCATCCGGGTAAGTCCAGCTGGGGGTTGAGGGGCTCCCAGCATCCTCAACAGAATAGCATTTCTTTCCGTGGGACCTTGCCTGGGCCTGAGGAAAATGACAGGAAGTCACCATTCACCCCAAGGCATCAGGCTTTGGAGCTCTCCTTGTCTCCCTGGAGAATTCCAAGATATTCTGGCAAAGCTGGCAAGTCTATTCTCTCTTCCCATCAGGGCAGCCAGAACCACCAGCCTCCCTCACCTCCAACTTAGCCTAGTCTAGAGGGTGTCCCCAGGCAGAAGTGGGGTATGGAGAAGAGCACCCCCACTTTTCCACTCCACTCCACCTGCTGGCTTGGTCAGAGCAAGGGGCCTGAGAACCCCAAGTCTGTGTTCAGTGCATGGCCCCGGCCATGCGGATCCCCTAGTCCCCTCCGCTTTGCATGTCTGGCTGGGCACATTCTGCAGTGAGTAGTAGCACAGGTCTGAAATGTGCCCCAATACCTGGCTGTGCCTCACCAGCACCTGTACCCATGGGGATGGCCCCCAGCTTGGGGCATGGCCAGGCCCTTTCCTTGGGCACAGGCCACACCTGAGCCGGCTCCCTGGGCCCTCACCTGGACCCTGAGGCAATAGCCCAGTGAAGTAGGGAGGGTCAAGGAATGGTGGCCCCCTTTTTGACAGAGGAAATTGAAGCTTGGAGAGACCACGTGACCTGCCCCAGAGTGGAGGGGGGCTGGGACGCCCATGGGCTCGTTCACACATACCGCAGAGGCAAAGCCAGCAGCACGGGGTCCCCATTTCAGGTACAAGCTGGTGCAAAACCCTTTCCAGCAAAGGGACAGAAAGGAGTGCCTGTGAGAGCCCTGGTCCAGCTGTGGGGCAACTTTCTGTTTGCCAGCCTGGCCCCTACCCTTGACAACATGTGTCATCCAATGCCAGTCATGGAGGAGACTCAGGCTGCAAAAATATACACGCTCCCAACCACACACGCGTACAAGGGAGTATCTGCGTGTGCATGCGTACATGGACGGGAGTATCACTGAGTGTGTGCTGGAAGCCTGCAAGCTGGTCCAGGACGAGGGGATGACCTCTGCCCTGCCCTTAACCTCACCTGGTTGCCCCCTCAGATCCTCCGGAACCACGTGATGGTACGTGTGGGTGGCGGCTGGGACACGCTGGGCCATTATCTGGACAAACATGACCCCTGCCGGTGCACGTCCCTCTGTGAGTCCCCTGAGAGTCCTCTTTCTGTGGGGCTGGTTGGAGAGGTGTAGCTCTTGGTCGGGAGGCCGGAAGCAGAGGTGGGAGGTAGGTCTGATCTGCAGGGGTAAGAGGGGTGTGGGGAGGGCGGGGGAGGCTGGAGGAAGGAAGACTCCGTGGCTGGGCAGTCAGGGCGCAGTACTAACTGTAGCCACGAGATGGTGCACAACACACGCAGAACCAGCATTTGGAAAGGGTGCCTCCCCGCAGAGCTTAAGTCTGGCTCTGGGGTCCACAGTGGCGGGACCAAGCATGATTTGGAAGGTCCTTCCGAAATTCCATCAGCACCTCAAGCCACCCCAAATGAGCGCATACTCTTAATTAAAAGTTGTGGACCTGCCATACAAATGCAGCTTTAAACAAGCTCCTCGCTGGGCCTCTGACCAGGTTATGTCCCCCGGAAGGAAACTCTGGTGCTGCCACTTTAGGTCCCACTGTTATTAATGTGGGATAAGAGGCAAGGGACAGCCAGGGATGGGGAACAATGGGCCCCACAGGCAGGAATTGAACCCTTCCCTCCTCTCCTTTTTCTGCGGGACGGTGTTGGCAGCACACAAGACGGGCAGCCTCCTGACGCCCCCAGCCCCACCGGTGCAGCACGAAGTGAGGGTGCAGGATGGCCCCTCGCAACCCCAGCCTACGATGACCATCAGCCGCTCCCAGAGCCCACTGCCCCCCGTGGAGTGGAAGACATATACTTCTTCAGGCCGAAAGCTGAGGCCCTCCACCGCCTCCTCACCCAGACCCCGCAGTGAGCGGGGAACAGGGGCGGGGGTTCTCAGGTATGGGGGGTTCCCAGGGAAGGGCCTATTTTTCCTTCGGAGTCCACATTCTCAGAGGCCACCTCATTCCAAGATAAAGAGAGCAGGTCCCCAGCGGTGCCCTTACCCCAGTAAGACCTCAGGTGTTCTGAACTGAAAAGGCACCAGGAACTTTGGGATCGTCTGGTCCCTTCACATCCTTCCCATTTCACAGATGAGGAGGCTGAGGCCCAGACAAGGAACAGACTTACCCAAGATTCTCTGCCTTACCCCCCCCCCGCCAACACCAAGATGAAGCTGCTAGTGACCCCTGGTTGCCAGACCTCTGATCTGGGATCACCCCTCGAAAGCTCTAACCCCAGGCCTGGACCAGGCTGCCTTCTATCTGCTACACAGGGAACAAGGGAGAATAGATGGAAACAGTGGCCACCACGTGTTTCATTCAGCATGAAGTCTAGCCACCTTGGCGTCTCCCTGGGTAAAGACCATCTCTCCCCAGAGCCAGGGGACTGCACTAGCCCACACTGCCGGCCTCACAAGTCCCCATTTCCAGCCTTGTGATTCTCCCTTTCAGGTGCCAGGAGAAGTCTCTCACCCCATCTCGGAGGCAGCTGCCAGTTGGGCACAGCCCACCCAGCCCCCGGTCCTCATTCACCCACAGGGGCCGAGACAAACAGTGTACCTTGTCTGGGAAGAGGGAGGACAGATATCCCCCTGAACTCCCCAGGGGAAGGACTCCCACATCTTGGGTTCGTGAGGAAAAAGACAGCCAGGGAGCCCCAGCTGGGACCCCAAGGGCCCAAAGACTCCGAGCCCCTGAGGCCACCACCAAGGGAACATCAGCACGAGGACCATCTCCCCCACCTCGTTCCTCTAGCCTAGCCAAGCCCCTGGGCCTCGGACTGCCACTCTGGGATGAGGCCAAGGGTGCTTCCACCCAGCTCAGGGAGCCAGCACCTGTCCGTCCTCCATCCCCTGTTAAAGGACTCACCAAGATCCCCATCCGGCTGCCACCTGCCCTCCACCCCACACCAGGAAGAAGCTTTCCAGGTGCTGCATGTGAAAGTCCCAGGACAGAACTTGGGAGAGGCCCCATCCCATTAAGGGCCATCACTGGGGACCTGGCGGGGTCCAGACATGAGGACTGCTCTGTGGAAGCAAGGCACAGGGACCAGAAGTGGGACATCCAGGACACAGCAGAGGCCGGAGAGCCCTGGGGCCGGGGCCCACAGGAGTGGGAGGGAAGGTACACTCCCCTGCCTCTGGGCAGCACCAGGGAGCAAGCCATCCACCACAGCCTTGAAGAGGAGATTTTGGCCAAGATGAAGCTGCTAGAGGTGGGGGGTGCCTGTCCCCAGGGCACAGGGTCTAGGGTCATTCCTCGAAGTGGAGTCTACGTCCCCAGCCTGGGTGGACAGTGGCCTGAGCCTGGGAGTCCATATGACAGAGTCATCCAAGAACTGGCCCAGGGCCCCCCACCTCTCTTTAAAGTGGACCTGGAAGCCTGGAAGGCAGCCCCGACATGCTGCCCTAAGCCAGCTGGTACTGCGGGCCCAGGAAGCCCAGAAGGGAAGCTGGGAGCCAGAGAGAGTAGGCCAAGGACAGAGGCAAGTGCCAAGAGCCTGAGTGCCAAGGGCACCAGCATGAGGAATGTCCCACCTCAAGGAGGGCAAGACTGCTCAGCCCCTACTGTATCTGCCAGCCTGGAAGCCTCCACACCTTTGCCCTTGAACCCCAGTTCTGACAAAGTCAAGGCATGTCTAGACAAGGGCAAGAGAACACTCCGGAAACCCCAGAGGGTCCCATCCATCTACAAGCTGAAGCTGAGGCCCAGGATCCGGCCCCGGAGAGACCACAGGCCTGAGAAGCGGCCTTCGCGAATCCCCAAGCCCCTGGCCAACTTCTGTCTGGGTCCAGCCAGGGCGCCCCCCAGGGGCAGGCTGTTGAGGGCCAGGCGGGGCAGCAAGGGAGGGGAGGCTTCTCGAGTGGCTGGAGTGTCAGCAGGTGAGGAGGAGGAAGAAAAGAAGAAAGAGCCAGCCGCCCCACTGGGGAGCAGCCCGCAGCCTTTGGGGGGCCTGGGGCCACAGCAGCCTGACCAAGCCCCGCTCCCACCTGAGGAGGAGTCCTGGGTCTAAGGGCCTGAGGGCGCCGCAGAGGAGGGCAGCAAAAAAGGCGCCCATGTATCCACTGGATTCACTGCTGCAGGCCCACATGACAGGGCCTAGGCCGGGGGCAGGCAGAGGACAAATACAGCCTCAATCTGTTCATTTGAGCAAAGGGGCAGACCCATCGTTCCCACTCCCACTCCAGAGGAAGGCCAGGGGTGGGGGGCCCCTCCCCCAGAACAGCTCCCCAAACTCCTGGCCTCTGGCCTCTAGCCATGCCCCTCATTGCTGCAAGTCCTGTAAATTATTAAACACATGTGGGTCTGTCCTTGACACCCCAGCTTCTGGAGTCCCTCACTCTAGGACTGCGGTGGTGTAGGAAGGTGTAGCTTCAAATGTCATCCCGCTGGAGGGGTTGGGGCATGGGGACAAATGGGAGGGAGTGGGGCTGAGAGAGGCGTCCTCTCTTGAGGCTCAGCCAACCTCACCAGACAGCCCATCTTTCCTGAAAGTGGCTGGTGGGTCAGCACCACGGACACGGACAAGGCCACCCCAACACACGGGCTCCTGCAAGCAAGCCACCCTTGCCCAGGACTTCAAAGCTTTGCTCTGGGGGTTGGGAAGTGAGATCACTCAGGGTCGAGAGGGAGCTGAGAGCACTCCTAACACACTTATACCCCAGAAGTTACACCGAGAGGCCTCAAAGGCTCAGCCCTGAGTGGGAGGGAGAAGCAGAAGCTGGGATTGAAATTTTCCGGAGACAGTGGTAGGGGAGAAGTTACACTTTCCTTCTGGATGGCTTTAATTAGCTGGACAGTTTGGGTTAGGTGGAAAGGAGATAAGTCCCAACTCTTCCCCTTTGATGTCCTGGTCAACCTGGACTTTGGGACAGGGGCCGTGTCATCACCTTCACCCCCCTTCCACACAGAGCTCAGCAGGCAGGCCCTGTAGGGATCCCACCCGTCCCACCATGAGGAATGGAGCTGACACCTTGGTACAGAAACAAGGGAAAACACTCCCTGATTTTTAATCTGACTTCCGATAACAGCTCAATGGGCGTCACACACACTTCCAGACCCTGTGATGGGAAACCCTGGGGGGTGGGGGGAGAAGGGAAGGACAGAGACTCAGAATGGGGGTGGAGGGACCTGACATCCAAGATCTAGGGTGCAGCAGAGGTGGGGAGGGGGCCTGTCAGGCGACACATTCCAATGGCTTCCATGGGGGCACTCGGTCCCCCACCCCCACCTCAGGTGCCTCAGAGTGGGGGATGATGGGGCATGTGAGATGCTGCCATCCCTCACCCCACACCCCTGGTGAACCAGGAGACGGGAGTGCAGGAGACAAAAGGGGCAGGCCCTCTTCCTTACCCTCCCAGCCACTGCAAAGCGTGGGGAAGGGGAGCCACCTCCTCTGTTTCAGAGGGAGGCTCAGAGAGGTCACTTGCCCGAAGTCATGCCGCACAGCAGGGACTAGAACCCAAGAACACTGGACTGCCCAAGGTCAGGGCAGTTGCTGCAGGGCTGTGCTACCCCCAGTGGGTGGGAGGAGTGGGAGTCGGCTGGGGAAGCAGCAGAGAGAACCGCAGATTCCCTCCCACACTGGATGTCAATGATGAGTTCCCCACCCACGACCGTTCCCCCAGACTCCTGCCCATCCCCACTCTGGGCTACCTGACTTGCTGGTCCATGTGCTGCAGCCCTGGCTAAGCTGGCTAAGGCTGAGTTGTCCTATCTGCCCCTCCTAACAAGGGACCTTGATATCCTTCCACCAGACCAGGGCTGAGGGCTCAGCCTCAAGAACTTTCTTTGGCCAGGGGGCGCCACTTCTTCCTCCCTCCAAGTCCCCCAGCAATCCCTCAGGCCATTCCTAGAATCTTCATTATTATTGTTATTTCTAAATCGGTACAAAACTGACAGTGATCAGCTCCGGTGACGAGAGGTAGAAACCCGGCCAGGCAGCCGGAGAAAATGAGGTGGAGTGAGTTAGGGCATAGGGCCAACTGTGTTGGGACAAGGGGGTGTCAGATCCTGAGGGCCTCCATCTACGGGTGGGGATGCAGGCTTATCTCCCCCAAGCACAGGGGTCTCCACAATTCTCTTCCTGGCTCTGCTCCTCCCCAGATTAATCAGGGAAATCTGATGTCTGAGGCAGGCAGAGTCTGGGGTAGTCAGATTAGGGTGGGACAGGGAGATAGAATCTTCCCTGGCATAGCCTGACCCCCTCCTGGGTACCACCCTGCCCACCACCAGCCCCCAGGACTCAACATCCCCCGATCTGGCAGACCAGATGCAGGAGGGAATAGAGGACTGGAACCTGGCATCGTGGAAAAGAATCTAGCCTTTGGGGAATTCCCTCTCCAGTCTTGTAAAAAAAAAAAAAAAATGTTTTAACCCAGGGGGTGATCTGGCTTTGGGGTCAGGAAGAGAGTGAGGGGCACCTGGCAGGGACGGACCATCGAGTTAAGGCTGGAAGGTAGGTTGTTGTGTCTCTGGGGGTTGCTGGGTGGGGAGGTCTCCCTGGGAGCGAGAGAGCTCAGCTTTCTCCCCATGACTGATCCGGGACCTCAACCTCTGGACCCCTCGATTGTGGTCCCCGGGCCACCCGCGACTCTGCCCTGTGCCGGTGATGCTGACGGTCAGGCCTGGCCTCACAAAGCAGCTGCCAGGATCTGCGACAAGGGGATGGACGAAATGAGAGCCCTGTGAGCGGAGCTGGGGGCCAGCAGGGGGACTGGAGGGCGGGTGAGACAGACAAGGACCAACAGACGCTGGGGCAGACGGACACAGGAAGGGAAGACACCGGGCAAAGACAGAAACACTCCGGAGAAGACAGATGGGGGCCCGGCCAAGGCAGCGCCTCCGCGCCCCCACCCTCCATCTCACACGCGCACCCACAATCCCCAAAGGCTGTGTCGCCCCTCCGGGCCGGGCCGGGCCCTGCACTGACTGCAGCGCCGAAGGCCGCTGTCCCAGGAGCACGAACGGGAGGGGGACTGAGCAGATACGAGGGGGTCCCTCTCGTGCTCCGCCCCTCACCGGGAGGTGCGTGGTCGCGGGGCACCTGAGGCCCGGGCCACCACAGTTCTATCCTGCCCGCTCCCCGGGGAAGCTGTCCCCACACAGCCTGGCCCTCGCCCGCCGGCCCGCGCGGGGTGCAGGGGCGTCACATGATGGCGCAGCGGTTGCGGCGCAGCGCGCCCTGGAAGCGCAGGGCGGCGTGCACGTGCTTGCAACGCGCGCAGCCGACGCTCTTGAGCAGCTCGCTGAAGAGCAGCAGGATGTGCCAGTTGTACTTGGCCGAGCACTCCACGTAGCCGCACTTCCAGGTCTTGCGCACCAGGTGCGACACGTTCCAGCGCGGGATCACGCGTCCGCGCTGCAGGTCCCGCTTGTTGCCCACGATGATGATGGGCGTCTCCGAGGTGCCGATTACCCTGCGGGGCGAGGCAGGAATCTCAGAACGCTGCCAGTGCCAGTCTCGCAACTGCTGGACTCCCCGAGGGGCAGGCTGTGCCTGGTCAGTACTACCATCACCATACGTTCTGTTCCAGGCGGGGCTGTAAGCCCTCGAGACTACGTTAAAGTCTCTGATCAGCACAACTGATCCAAAAGGGGGATACTATTACTATCCCATTTCACAGACGAGGAAACAGGCTTTACTGTTAACTGGCCTAAAGTCATGCAGCTGAGTGGCCTTGGCAGTCTTGTTCCCCGAGTCCAAGCTTTTAACCACAGCACTAGTCTAGCCACCCCATGGTCAGGGTCCCAAAATGAGTGGACAGAAATGGGGACAGCAAACTGTGAGTGAGTGTGTGCAGGTTTGAGTGTGGGAATCTGAGAGCACATATGCTTTATCTCTAACTCCCGACTGTCCCCTTTTCTTGGGGACTGGCTGGCATTGGGGCACCCAAAGAGGTGGCAATGGACTGGGTTGCTGCCCCTCACCTCGTCTCCAGGATCTGCTGGCGGATGGTCTTGACGTACTCAAAGCTGTCAAAGCAGCAGATGTCGTAGACCAGGATGTAGGCGTGGACGCTCCGGAGTCCCCTGCAGCAGGCGTCTGCCCACTCCTGCAAACCGCCCAGGGTCAGAGCCGTCATGAGGGCTCCCCTAGCGCCCAGCCACCATCCCCCAGACTGACAGTGCTCTCACCTGCCACTGTAATTGAAGCCTTCCACACCCGTCCATCACCCAGGCCCAGGGAGAAAGGAGGAGCTCAATGCTGCAGCTTCCCCATTCCCAAGCCAGGATAGAGCAGTACCCTCCAGGGCCACTGCACCGTCTTGTTTACATCTGCCTTGTCCCATTTTGTCCCCTCATCCATCCATCTATCCACCCAGGCCTTTGTTCAACAAGTACAGGCCAGGCATGGTGGCTCATGCCTGTACTCCTAGGACTCTGGGAGGCCGAGGTGGGCGGATCGTTCTGAGCTCAGGAGTTCGAGACCAGCCTGAGCAAGAGCAAGACCTCGTCTCTACCAAAAATAGAAAGAAATTAATTGGACAGCTAAAAATATATATAGAAAAAGTTAGCCGGGCATGGTGGTGCATGCCTGTAGTCCCAGCTACTTGGGAGGCTGAGACAGTAGGATTGCTTGAGCCCAGGAGTTTGAGGTTGCTATGAGCTAGGCTGACGCCACGGCACTTGCTGCAGGCAAGAGAGTGAGACTCTGTCTCAAAAACAAACAAACAAAAAAAAACACGAGTACATTTATTAAGTGCCTCTAAGAGCCCATCCCCGAGCTAGTTGCTGGACCTGTTGAAACCCTCTGTTTTCCAAGGCTCAGCTCAAGTGCTTCCCCTCCAAGAAGCCTTCCTGATTTCCCACCCTTCTTGCAAGCAGGAAACTGCTCCCTTCATCTCCCGTGTTCTAAGGATCCTTTGATTATGCCTTCGTTAGAGTTGTTCCATCTTGTTCCCCACTTCTGCTGTGAGTTCCTGACAGGGCCAGAGCCAGGCCTTCCTCACTTTTACATACTCCCTCCTCCCTGCTCAGTGCCTAGCACTGTTACCTTTTAGCAGAGGCTCCTCAATGGCACTACCTAGGCTGGTGAGCTCTCCATGGTCCTGAATACCACCTGGCCCAAGCTGGGCTCAATGCAACTCCTGCCTCTGATGCTGCCCTTAGATTGCCACCCGATGTGCCCCTTCTGTGTGCTCCACTCTGCCCTCAGGGTTGAGAAATGGAAGGCCTGAGGACGAAAGGATTGAGACTGGATGCAGGGCAGGCTGAGGTAGAGCAGGGCCCTAGGGCAGCTCCAGGGAGCTGGAACTTCCTGAATGTTTGTGGCAACTTCTCAGGGAGGGGCTGCAGCTCAAGACGAATAGGCCCCTGGAAAGGCTGAGTGCTCGAAAGAGAAGGTTCCCTAACAGGTTAATTAGCTAGTTACCCCACCAGCAGCTGCAGCTGCAAGAGCAGTCTCAGGCAGCCAGTGTGGAAAGAAGGGGGTCCACGAAGTTGAGGGGACAGAGGTGGGCAAAGGGAACTAGGGTCCTCTCCCTCGAGGACCCAGGCAAAACACTAGAAGGAGGCAGAGGCAGGTCTCCCGTCCCAGCTTATGAGTTGAGTGGGGCAGGAACCGGGCACAAGGGAGGACTACAGTTGGTTCTCCACTTCAAAGAAGGAATAAAAGGGAAAAGACTTTGGTGGCAGCAGCGCAGTTAGGTCTAACTTCAGAGCAGCACTTCCCAACTCAAAGGCTTAGAAGATGCTGCAGTGGATTTCCCCAGGGAGATGATGTGGCATCTTTTCTTTGTGCTGAGGTTTTAGTTTTTAATGCAGGGGATGGATGCTGAGGACAAATCTAAAGCCATAGGAAACCATCAACTGGTTTCTTAGGCCAGGGAAGACTGCATTCTGCTGGACACGGTGACCTCCAGGAGCCTGGGACCTGCATGTGTATGTGACTCCTCCCCCGTCCCACAGGGCAAGTGGAGATCAGTGAGAAGTGAGAGGGGTGAGAGGTTCCTGCCCTTCAAGCTCTCTGCTAGGGAGAGGGTGCAGCTGCCAGCCTTTGAGGGTGACAGTCTCACCTCTCCCCCACCATTCTGCCTCCCTGAGGGGGCCTCCAGGCTGCTTCCCACCCACTCCTCTCTGGGAGCTCCCAAAAGGGAGAGGAGAAAGGCTTTTGATTGGCTGGCTCATCTCTTTACTCCAAAACTCAGGGCCAGTCACGAAGAAAAAGGCCAACAGTCCAATAGAAAAATGGGCAAAGGAAATGAACAGTTCTCAGAAAAAGAAACACAGAGGCCCTTAAACACATGAAGAGATGCTCAACTTCACTTATAATCAGAGATGCAAATAAAGACTACACTGAGAATATCTAGCTCATTCCTCAGATTGTCAAAAATCCAAAAGTTTGAAAATACACTCCGATGGTGAGGCCTCAGGGAAATGGCTCTCGTGTACACTGCTTGCAGGAGCTCGGCAAATGCAGCTTCTACAGAGGGGAACCGGGAGCACCTTCCAAACTCCAGTTGCTTTTGCCCTTTGACCCAGCAATGCTATTTCCAGGAATCAACCCCACAGATATACCTACTAGCTCTGTCCAAAGTAACTTACGTATAAGGCTATTCATTGTGGCGTTGTTTGAAACAGTACAAGACTGGAAACCACCCACTTGTCCAAGGAGAAAGGACTGCCTGGTACATCTCTTCAATGGAGTACAGTGCAGTCATGAAAAAAGGAGGAAGCCCTCTAGATACCGACATGGAAAAATCTCCAGGTTATAATATTACGTAAAAAACAAACAAACAAAAACCTACCAAGGTATAGAACAGTGTAGTTTTTGTGGGGGGTTTTGTTTTTATGTAAAAAGGGGGGTGGAATGAGAATACATTTTATTTTTTATTTTTATTTTTTGTTTATTTTTAGAGACAGGATCTCGCTCTGTTGCCCAGGCTTGGAGTGCAGTGGTCTGATCAGAGCTCACTGTCAGCTGGAATTCCTGGGCTCAAGGGATCCTCCTACCTCAGCCTCCCAAGTAGCTGGGAATATAGGTATGCACAACCTTGCCTGGCTAATTTTTTTTTAAAATATTTGTAGAAGATGAGGTTATGCTATGTTGTTCAGGCTGGTCTCAAATTCCTAGCCTCAAGTGATCCTCCTGCCTTGGCCTCCCAAAGTGCTGGGATTACAGGCCTGAGCCACTGCACCCAGCCTATATTTTCTTATTTGAGTGAAGAAACACTGGAAGTATGGATCAAAACCCAACAGGAATGAGAGGGGAGCAGGAGGGGGGCAGGAGCCAGGGAGAAAGGGGCAAAAGATGAGACCAAGATTTCTCTAGGCCAAAGTCTGGACTTTCAAATTGTATCTTACCTATTCCAAAATCGAATTAAATTAAGTTAAAAATAAATATACAACTTACATGAAAAGATAAAGTTCAGTGTGCAGGCTTGGAGAAAGAATTTGAGTGTCTACCCAGGCTGCCATTAAAGTCTCCTTTAAAGGAGAACTAGACTGGCTCAGCCTCACTGTTTCTGGGGCAGATGCGCGGATCAGGCATTTGTCTTTGTGCTGACCCCAGGTGCCTGGGATGGGAGAAACAAGTGTTTCTAGCAGGTTGGGCCAAGGCCTTTCTGCCTGATGTTGCTGAGACGGTGCTGTGCGCTGAGCTCCTCACCAGCCCCAGCCCCCAGTCTTAGTCTGAGAAATTGCTGTATTTTCTTAATTACATTTGGCCAAGCCCTGTCCCCTGCCTTCTGGGTCTCTACCACTGTGCCTTTTCTTTCCCGCAGACCTCTGCTCTGGTCAGAGGCTTCCTTCAGTGAGCGAACATGTCTTAGAGGTCAGCTTCCCTCTGTACCGGGGGAAGGAACACCATAAGCGAGGACTCTGGGGGCATTTAAATCCACACCTGGCAGAAGGGTGTCCCACAGGCAGGCCCTGATGTCAGGCGACAGAGCATTACCTAAGAGAAGAGGACCTTGGGCAAGAGATCTGACTGGGGTCTCCAGAGTCTCTGAGAACGCACCTTCCCAGGTCCCGGCCTAGTCTGCTGCTTTCCCTGCTACAGATGACATGGGGTGTGGGTCCAAGGCCATGGTGGGCAGAGTCCAGAAAATTGTAGGCAGCTAGCATTCCCTGTCCTCCTCGCTACTGTCCCTTACCTGCCTAAAACCTACTTAGTGGAGACATCACCTTCTGTGAGCCCCATCCCCACCCCAACACACTGGGTCTGCCCAGCTCCCTGCGTCTCCTCCAAGCACAGCACTGACCTATCACCCTACATAGTAACTGCCTGCTAGTCTTTTCTCACCAGACTATGAGTTCCTTGAAAGCAAATTCCCATTCTGTTTTGCTCGCCATTCTGCCACAGTGCCCACCGCAGGGCCTGGCACACATTAAACGGTCTTCAAATATTTGTTGAATAAACTAGCACACAAATGAATGGATTCCTGGAACAGCTCTAAGCAGAGCGGCCCAAGGTGCGGAGCTCTCAAACCCAGCGGCAGGGCCCTGGCAATAGGGCCGGAGCCAGAGCAGGCTGCAGTCCAGCCTCTCCCCCCCATTTCTCCCTTGCCCACTGCCCCTGAGGGCCTCCTACCTGCAGTGTGTTGACAGGGAAGGCGCTGATGGGTGGGAAGTCGAGGATCTGGAGGTCGTGCACGTGGCCGTTCATGACGACAGCAGGCAGGTAGAGGCGGCGGGCGGTGGTGGGCACACAGACCTCGCTGAACTCGTTGTACAAGAACTGGCGCACGATGGCACTCTTGCCCACGCCTCGCGCCCCCAGCACGGCCACCCGGTAGGTGGAGACCATGCCTTCCGCCCCACTCCGCCACCGCGTCCTTGCCGCTGCCTGGGGCTCCCCCGGGCTGCATATTCCAGGGGCTGGGGGCTCAGCCACCGTCGGGACCAACCATTGTTGCCTCTGTTTACCCTGGGCCCTCTGCGGCCTCCACCTGGACTGTGGGGACAAGAGATGGGCTTAGTGCACCGGCTCATCCCCAGACACGTCCTGCACTTTTCCACCTGTGGGACTTTGCCGAAGCTGTTACTGCCACTTGGAATGCCTTCCCTTTCCCAGAACCCCTAACTCCACTTATCCAAAACTTCTCCATTTTGTCCTACCGTCCTACTAGTGGGAATCAATCTTTCTTGACTTGTATCATGACCTGACTTTTCTCCATGTACAACTCCCCAACCACAGCAGGCTGCAGAGCAGAGTGCAGACAGCACTGGACTTGGGTTCAAATCCTGGCTTTCCCACAGAGCCCAGACAAGAGAGCAACTCCTCTGTCTCAGTCTCATCGTCTCAGGGAGGCATTCCCGGAATTCTCTAGGGAGAGAATTCTTTATTGTGCAGGACGGCCCACACATTGCAGAGCATTTTCCTCGCACGGTTCCCAGGAGGTAACTGCCAGCAGCAGCCTCCAGTCACCATAATGACCCAAACCGCTCCTCCATTTCCAAATGCCCCCAGTCCCGAAGCCTGCACTAGATGACCTCTCTGGCTCTGGAGCACTTACTCTGGTGGCATGTCCTGTGGTTATGCCTGGGCAATACAATATTCCTAAGGGATGGGTAGTCTTATTCCCACTTTAGAGAGAAGGCTCAGAGGGTATAAGAAGTATGCCCCAAGTCACAGCTGGGAATGGCAGCTACTCCTTACTACAAACGTCACAGCACTTCCAACTTTCCAATGTAGTGATCCTAACTGGTGAGTGCGACAGGCCAAGGGCTGGGTCTCATTCTCTGGCAGCCCTTGGAGCTCAGAGGACCTGGCACACAGCAGGTGCCAGGAAGGGAGTGCTAGGGGACTGGATCTTGGAAAGGATTCATTAGCTCCTTGCTTGCTCAGTTTCAATGCCTTTAGAGCTTGGGTATAAACCCCAACTCTGACATGTCCTAGCTGTGGGTCAGTGGGCGAATCACCTGCCCGCTCTGGGCCAAGCTCTGCACATATGTAAAACAGGGTCAATAGCCCCTATTTCTGAGACAATCAAAGTAAAATCTCTTAGCCAAGAAGAAGAGAGAACCTTTCTCCTTCTGCTGGGGATGGTGACCAGAGAGGCTGGTACATGCCTGAGACCTCCTGTCTGGATTCCCAGGAGGGTAATACCAGCACCTGCTAAATAGGTCCAGGGCAGGTGGGTTTGCTGGATTCCGACAGGGCCATGCTTTTAGCGTGCATGTGCATGCTGCTTCAGCGGATGCGTGTTCCCTCCACATACGCATAATCCACAGCTGAATGTCCCCCAGGCTGTCCTGGTTCAGAGAACTCAATCCATGGAGTATGTGTACATACAGCAGAGCAAATAAAGGGCAGGATTTGAAGTGAGAACCACCAGGGTTTGATTCCCAGCTCTGCCACTCACCTAGAGGCAAGACTTCATAGGGTGTTGTGAGGTTGTGCATGTCTAGCTCAGTGCCTGGCACAGAGGAGGTGTTCAATGAACAGTGGCTGTTATTATGCACAGGGCTCTTTCATCCATCTAAGGTTTTACACAGTCTCAATGGGACCTCCTAGCAATCCCAGCAGGGGTCACCATCCACTGTTGCCTGGGATCACATACATGCAGTGTGTATGTAAGAGATTCTTCTCCTCATTTTATTGATGGTTAAAAAAAACCCAAAGACTTAGTGAAGACCTCATAGCCAGTTGAGTTGTCAGCTAAGACTGAGGATCAGGATCTCCTTCTGCTCCATGCAGTGTCCTTTTTCCAACAGGTGCTTTTACACTTACATGGGCTCCCGACTCGGGGAAGTGCCAGTCCCTCCTCCCCATATAGGCCCCTCAGGCATCCCTGGCCACTGCCAGCTTGGCAGAGAGACTCAGCTGGGTTAATTACATAACCAGCACAAGCAGGTGGGGAGGGGGCAGTCCTAGGGGAGGAAGAGAGGGCAAGGAACGCAAGAGTCCTGGCCTCTCTCTGGGTGTGGCAACTCAGAGGTTTCCAGGATGTACCCTACCTACAGATTCTCCTGGACACCACACTCCCTACCTGGAAACCAGCCCTTCCTGGGGAGTAGCAGGGAAATGAAAGCGGGGCACAGCCCAGGAGCCAGGGAGGGGGTGCAAGAGAGGCCCCTAGGCCCCTAGGCTGGGGCCAGCCTCCTGGAACTTACCAGGCCTAAGTGTGGCCCCATCCCCAACTCACAGGTGATCCATGCCCCTCCTTCTCAGGCAGAGGTCCTGGGTCTCAGCATATATGAATCCAACACCCCTGGCTGGGTGGGGATGGAAGGGGGCTGTCCCAAGAAGCAGGGCCCAGGCCCCTGAGGGCTCCCTCCCCAAGGCCTGCGCTCTGCAGTGAGTCTGCAGACGGCGCCGGCAAGAGACCGGGGACACACACAGGGGCCAAAGCCTGTTCCTGTCCCCTTCCCTCTGCCTGCACACCTGGGTCCCTGCCCCTGACTGAGGGCGGGGGCTTCGCGGATCCCAAGGGCCGGGTCACACGTCCGCCAGCTGTTTGTTCCAACCGCGTTCGCGTGGGGGTGGGCTGGGGGGCGACGCAAGATGCTGGGCTCCCCATGACCTGATTGGTGGGAGTTTGGGGGATGCAGGAGCCCAGCTCGCTCTCCGCCTCCAACACCTTGCGGGCGCCCCCGCCCCCAGCTCCGGCTCCGGCTCTCACGTGGCCGCCCCGCGCCGCTTCCCCGCCAGCCCGCCGGCCCCCTCCTCCCTCCTCGCCCCGGACGACCCTCGCCCGGCCGTCCCCTCCACGCCCCTGCCCCCGGCCCGACCCAGCCCCGCCCCGCCCCGCCCGCCGTCCCCTCCTCCCGCCGCTTACCCGGGGCCGTCCTAGCTGCCCCCTGCCCGGGCCGGCCGGCCGGCGGGGCTGTGCTCCCCCCGGGCTCCGGCGCTGCCCCCCGGCTCCCCCGCCCGGGGGGAGAGAGGTGGGGGCGCCCCGGGCTGCCCAGTCGGGGCGGGCTCAGGGCGGGCGCGGGGGGGCCGGTGCGGGCCGCCGAGGGGGTAGAACCTCCAGCCCCGGCTCTCCCTCAGGAGCGCGCCGCCCGCTCGCGCCGGAGAGGGAGGAGGGGAAGGGGGCGGGCTGGCATTCCGCTGGGTCCCTGAGCCTGACATATTCGCTTGGACAGCCCTGGACGAATGCTTCCCCGGTCCCTTGCCTCGACCTTCACACCCCACCAGACTCTCCCTGCGAGGATGTATCTCTAACCTTGGGGAACCGGAGAAAGGCACCAGAAAGGCCCTGAAGGCCTTCGCTTCATTCCGACTCCTGGCCTCACTTGCCCCCTGCCCAGGCCTGCCTTCTGACCTCCACGAGGCAGTCTGGCAGTTACCCTGCAGGCGCCCCCTGCGTGCCCTGCCCTGCGTGCTGGAGACATCAGGCTGTGCTCCTCCCCCCACCTCAGGACTGAGCAAAGGGTGGTCACTCTCGCCCTTCACTGCCGCAGAGAAAGGCAGACCCGGCTGATGCAAAGCAAAGCTGATTCCCTGCCAAAGCATGACCTCCATTCCTCTAAAACTGCTGTTCTCCTCTCCTCTCCAGACTGGGATATACCAGCATTTGCCAGAATTGCAGGCAAAATCACACATGTATTTATTCTAAAACAATCATCATCAATGTCACTTCATTGTCAATAACGTTGATTGTGCCAGATAGCATGTTACGAGCTTTCCCTGCATCCTCAAATTTAATCCTCACAATTCTAAGAGATAGATTCTGTTTCCCCCATTTTACAGATGAGATAGCTGAGGCCGAGAGAGGCTGAGTAGCTTGTCTTACTTCAAAGCAAAATGTGGAATACAAAGATTGAGAATCACTAGCTGGGCAGCCACTGATGAGCTTGGCAGGAGGCTCACAGTCCAATGTGAGACCAAAGGCAGACAACGCTAAAATGTGCTTTGTGCAAAGTCAAGGCGCTGGTGAAGGGCAGAGGAAGTGGGTCAACTCGCTAGAGGATCAGTGAAGGTTTCAGAGGAGGCAACTTTCAAGGAAGCAACCTTGCAAGAAGTGGATGGGGGCTGAGTGCAGGGAGATTACAGGATTGTAGGCAAAAGAAGTAGAGAGCAATGACAGAGGCTCGAGAAGTAAGTCCAGGAACCAGACAGGACCTCTTGAGGCTGGAAACATGGTGAGAGGAAAGGCCAAGAGGCTGGCTGTGGTGAGGTCACAAAGGCCCTGACCGCCAGGATAGGGAGTTTGGATCCAGCCCTGCGCTGGATGGGAAGGCATGGAAGGGTTTTGAAGCAGAGCAGCACCTGGTCTGGTTGCATTTTAGAGCTTTCAGAGTGGGAGGGAGGAGGAGCAGGGAGCTCTGAGAGATACCCCAAGTGTTTTTGCCCCTGGCACCCTGGATCCTCCACTGAGACTTTCTACTACCATGGGCTCTTGCTCCCTCCCAGAACCCAGTTTTCCTGCTTCCTTCAGGGTCTGTATTTTGGGCACCTTCCCAATTGCTCCCCTCCCTCTCCTTCCAGACAGGAAGCAATAGTGGGTATGAACCTGGGCTTCAGAATCAGACAGATCTGGATTTAAATCTTGGCTCCTGTCACTTACTATTGTGACTGAAGGCAAATAACTTGAACTCTTCAATTTCCGTATTTATCAAATGGAGACATAATTAGCTGGCCTCCACTGTTGTTGACAAGGTATTAATGAGCCTAGGTGTGTAAAGTCCTTAAGGCAACGCCTGGCATATAGTAAGTCTGTGTGTGGCCTGCATTTATTTTTGTCTTTTTAGGGACACATGGCCATCCTAGGGGAGGTTGAACTCCACTCTGGGAAGCAGTTGCATTTATTCTAGGTGGGTCCAGAGGGCTGCGATGGGAGTATGAGAAGGGCCAGGGCAGCAGCTAAAAGCAAGTACAGGGCTGGGAAGGATTTGGCCTCCTGGAGTGCCACTTTTGGGGGAAGAAGTGGGGTTACATGGGGTCACTAAGAGCCTCTTACTGTGATTAAATCATCTAGGCCACCATCTAGCCCCCACCGTATCTGAACATCTTTAATCCTTACCCTGCCCGAGGATCCCAGTCTGTGTGTCCGCTCCCTTGGCAGTGGCTCTCCACTCTGGTTCCATTTCAGCCCAATGTGGACTAGAAACAAGAAATTGTGCAATGGTCACCCTCACACCTTGGGGCCAGGCTTCTCAGAAGCTTTTCAGTTACACTAGGGGAACAGAGCCACGGGCTAATGATGGGACCTCATACTGGCTTTTAGTGGTAGGTCACCTAAAGCATTATTTTATTTTAAAAAAAACTAACAGCGATAGTATCTACGTAAAGTGGAAAATTTGCTTGAATTTAATATTAATAGATAAGTCATTTTGGTTTGCTGAGAGTCACTTTGGGCTAAGAACACACACTCTTAGGGGCCTGTTCACGCTCACGTTCTTCCATCACTAGGATTACCATTGTGGAAAGGTTTGAGAGGCCCCGTCCTTGGGTCTGTCTTGACCTTGAACCTCAGGTGGGTGTGGATGCGCTGATGGCTGAGCTGCCAGCACAGGTCCCAGGGGAGCAGACTCACGAGCCCACCTGCAGTAGCTGAGGCCCAGACGGGAAGTAGGACGACCTCTGTCCCCGCTTCAGCATAGCTGAGGACCCCACTGAGCTTTCAGAGGCTGTTTGGCCAGACCTGGAGTCTCTGACAGTACGCGGAGAGTGAATGAAACAAGGGAGGGAATGCCAGAGGCTAGACTTGAGCATCACCCGCCAACACCTACACAGTTGGCGAAGTGGGCTGAGTGAAGTTCTCTCAGCCCCAGAGCGCTGGGGCCCTGCCCAAAGGAGAAATGATCCCAGTGATGGCAGTCTCATCTCGAAACGATGCTCCTGGAAATTAAGCCCTTGAAAGCCACTTCTCCAACTGAGAATCTGGGTCTAACCAACCCCCAAATTCGCCTTCCCCTTGTTGGCAGCGTCAAGCGCAGCAGGGCAAAAGCTAAATGAGAAACTGAGATGGCAAGTTTGGAGCCAACTCGGAAACTTTTCAAGAAACATCCTTGTTGCTAATAACATGTCTGGGGGCTGGTTTGGATTCTAGGATTAGTGTTCAGGAGATAGAAATGGGTAACAACGGGGGAGGTGTGATCTTTTTCAAGTGCCATACCAGGTATTAAAATAAACAGGCTCTTGCCTCCTGGAGCTGGGGGTGGCAGGGAAAAGAAATCTGGGTCCAAGTAAAATCAGAAAAAGCATTAATGCAGGAAGTGGGAGTAGGAAGGCCCAGACCTGGGAGTTCTCAGCTGTTTTCCGACCTCAGAAACAATGCACCTGAGATCTCAGAACTTCCTAGTTGCCGCTCTAGGGGCAGAGGAGGACAGTGCAACCTCAGGTGAAAGTCTGGAGCAGTGTGCCCTGAATGTACCGGTATCCTGGGGGTTCAAAAAGGCTGGCTGTGGCCGAGAGCAGGATGTGGCCTATTACAGAAGTCTGCAGTGGAATGAAGGAGGAAGCTGTAGTGTAGCAGGAACGACACGGAGAGTTAGAAGATGTGGGGATAATAAATTCACGAGACAGGCAAGGGAATAAGCAGGTATCATGTGCATGGAAGTGCTTTAACCATTTTTCAACTGCCGCAGAACACGAGTATTGCTTTAGAAGAGGAAGTAGGTGAAAAGGTGTGAGCCTCTCTCTCTGGCAGTGATTTTTTACCCTGGCTGTGAATTAGAAATGCCCAGGGAGTTTTTAAAAATGCAGATTCCCTCAGGTCCCATCTCAGACTGATTGAATAGAACCATCAGTCTTTTTGTGAAAGCTCTCCAGGTAATATTAACGTGCACCTGACAGTTGAGAGCCTCTACCTAGGGATTTTCTTTGCCTAAACCGACATCACTCTTTAAGTGGTGACCCCAGTTAGATCTCAGTAAGGCCCCCTGCGTATCTTTGACCCTGACCCCATTCCTCCCCAACTGTAATTTCTGTTACAGCTTGGGGTGACTGTAGCCTGGCAGCATGGAGACGACCACAAAGTTCCTGGCTGCCAAAGGCAGTTGGTTCATGGCGTTTGGACAAAAGGCAGCTACTGTTTCCGAGCACCTACTTGGTGCCAAGCACCATGCAGAGCGTTTGACCTACACTCTCGTGGCGAGCGAGGTTCAGGAACTCTTGGTATTGGGTCCCTCGGTCCAGCCTCTTTCCCCCACTCCAGGCTGGGGGAGATTTTGGCAGCTGTCAGCTCCTCAGAACGCAGGGGCAGGGCCCTCTCTCTTGACAACACCTCGGTCAGGTGCCCCCGCAACACACACGCAGGTCACTAGACTTGAACTCCTTGGGAAGCTTTACTTCTATCTGGTTGGGGCTATGCAGATTCTGAGCCCAGGTCTGAGAGGCTTTTGTAAATTGAGAGATGAGTGAGATGTCCTGGGTAACAGGAAACTGATGAGATGTCCCGCTGGCTGGCTGCTGACCCCACAGATCAGAAAAAAGCTCCTGCTGATGCCCCTGGGACCATCTGCCTGGGCCCCCCGCAGGGGACCTGCCAGGAAAGATGGATTGGCTCCTCTGAGTGCTCCCCTGCCTGCAGAGGTGGTGGTGGTTTGGGGCTTGGTCAACAGGAGCCTCCACGAGATACATGATTCTTCCTCGAGTCAATTTTAATCTCATCTGGCTGAATCCCTGGGAGGGCTAGGGCAGTCAAACAGAAAAGTTTTAATAGAGTGGTTATTAATGCTCTGTCCCTCCCCTGGCCAGCTGCATTTTGTCCTAGAGTGTCAGTTCTGGGAACAAAGTACATACCACAAACTTCATTTTGTGTAAATGAGAGTTTATTGACGAAGACAGAAGGTCAAGCTTCCCCCAGCCCCACCCTCCCCAAGAACAGAAGAATGAGAAGCATTCTTAGGGCAACATTTACCCCTCCCCCCTCCCCCTTTCTGTCCAGAGTCCCACGCTTCACAACACAGACACACGGAACTGGCTTGGGTGAGGACAGACACTCAGGGAATCTCTGACCAGCAAGAGTTCTGGGTGTTTGCTTCCCTTGCCCTTGGTATGATGCCAGCTGATACACAAAGATACACTCAGGTGGAGGAGAGGAGCACATAGGGCAGCCTCCACCCTGCTCCCCCCGTGCGGCCAAGCTGGGAATGGGCCAAAAGGGAAGCTGTGGTGGAGGCAATGGGTCCTGTCTCTTCAGGAGAGAGGTCCTTTTCTGTGAAGTGGAACCCTTCCCTCCCTCTGCTCAGGGGTGCGATGGGAGGCAGCCTCCCCAGGGAGCGAAGAGTTCATGGATTGGCTCAGTCAGGTCAGCTGAGAACAGTAGCTGTCATCCATCACTGGTGGGGAGGCTGAGAGAAGCCTAGTTTCAGGGGTTGAGGGACATATCCTGGTACAAAATTGTGTTGTTTGTTTGCCCTGACACTCTCTTCCTTCTGGAACTAGCTTGCTTTGAGACAAGAACACAGTATTCGGAGTGTGAACCTTCTTCACTGCTTGTATCCAACTAACTCTATGAATGAGCTCCAACAAGGGAACTTCATCAACCTGCTTTTCCACCCCACACATCACCAAACTGTCCACCTCCAACACACAGTCCTGTGCTATTTCCTATTGCCCATGTGCCTCAGGGGCGGTGAGCGAGGGGCGTATTTCCTTCCCCCTCCCCAGTATTTCTTCTCTTGGACATTCTCAAGGTTTAAGAAACAGCTTTGGGGGACCCGCTCTCCCCAAGCTTTGCAACTGGTATCAAGCAGGGTCATGTCAGACAGGGCTGGGGGGTAGTTTTTGCTCTTGTTTTCCACAATTCCTTCTCTGCATCCAGGGAGTTCGACCTGAGTCTAACATGAGGCCTCTGATTTGAGTAGGGGCATTTGAGAAGAGCGATCTTAGTCATGGACCCTGTATACTGCGTGCCAGGTGATGCAACAAGTGCCCACAGATCAAACAGTGTGCACACTGCTAAACAGGTTGGTGTTTTGGGCACAAAGCGTTCTTTGACAAATCATATCCAATGTGTTGGGGAGGAGTGGGGACTTCACATCCCCCCCGTCTTTTCAGAGATGACAAGAACTGCTTGACCCTCTGGGATGTTCTTAATTGGCCTTGAAGTCTAAGTAACATGAATAAATAGCAGATCAGAGAGCTGAAGGGATAAAGAGATTTTTCGACATCTCTAAGCTCACTTCATCTCTACACCCACCCTGCTGGCCTCAAGAACTATGGCTCCCAAAGCACTGGGAAACATCAGCTACTCCTTCATTCTGGCAGCTCCATTTACCTTCAATTGAAAAGATACTCTACTGCCACCTGATGCCAATGACTGGGGTGCCCAAATCAGTATGGAGATGTGAAGAGCTGCAAAGCAGGCACAGAAAAGGCAGGAGAAGGCATTGAGAGAAAAACAATGAGACAGTCCTGCAGTGAAAACCCCAGTGAGGAGGACTGGGGAGACCCGGTCTAGCTCTGCTGCCTAACAGCTGACAGCCGGGCAATAACTTTCTTGCCTTTTATCTTTCTCCTTCACAGAAAAAAAGGGTTGGGTAAGTTATTACTCTGTTTCAATTCTACAGCTCTATGACTTTAGATCTGAATTGGACCTAAGAAACACAGGGAGGGGGTAAGGGGATGGATGGCATTTTGGTTTCTGTTTCCCATCTCGACTCAAACTCCTTCACCAGTGTTATTGATCGGTTGGTTCAGGGGAAAGGAATGTAGTAAGTTGTGACTTCTCTCAGCTTTGGTGCCGACAGGCCCTGTGCTTCCTGCACCCTGAAACGTTGTTCAGGGAAGATCCCTGTGCCCAACTGCAGAGCGAGCAAATAAGATGATGATATGGAGTGGGGGGTAGCACAAAGGCTTGGCCAAGGACAAGGAGTTCGCAGAGAGAGAAAAAAAGGGAAAATCCAAATGACCAGGAACAAGGTTGCCACAGATAAGAGAACCCATAAAAGGGTAGGGCAGGTAACTGCATCTCTTTCTCCAGGACTATGTGGTTAACAACAGTCCGTTGTTTTAACACTTTCTACTGGTTACACTACTCCCTCAATTTCTCATATGTACAAAAATATAAAACAATAAAGTGCAGTTTATGTTTCAGTGACACGTTTCCTTGCTTTAATATTTGTTGTCTTTTTCTGCTCTTGAAATGAGCTCTCGATTACAAAATATCAAACTACACTCAAAAGAGGGTGTAGAAAAAGCCAGTCATTGGCAGAGCATGGAGAAGCCCACAAATAAGGACAGACAGCAGCAACGGGTGGCAAGAGGTGGGAGGTGATCGAAGCAGTGGTTACAAATGTTCACAGGAAGCTAAAACTATCCAACAGGTTGTGCCCTAAGGTTAGCACAGGTTAGACTAGTCACTACCTTGGTGGGTGGCCTCAGTGTGTTTCGGTTCATATTCTACACAGCAATACAGTTTCTTCCAGTTAAGAGTCCTTGGCTTGCACCGATCACAGGGTGACTGGAGGGTCCCGGACCAGTCTATTAGTTTTTCAAAATGCTGTCGTAGACCTGATAGATGTATTGAGAGACTTCAGGAGCTCTACACTTCAGTGACAGCTGTTAGGAGGAAAAGGAGATGGAAGATTAGCACACAGGTTGGCATTAACCCTAAAGGTATCCAAGCACTCAGTTCAAGAAAACTTCTGACACATGGGAGAGGAGCTTCTGTCACTGGAGTAGCCGAAGAGATCGTGTTAACAGGTACTGTGGGTTTTAGAATTTCAATTTAATCAATGTCAAGTTGTGCTGTTTCTACCTACATTCTGTGTGCGTCTATGAGCTTAGGAAATAATCCACACTAAAAACATCAAAGCCTCTGACTGTAGATGGAACAGCTGCTCTGATGCTTTGCTAAGAGTTACAGGGATTGTTACCAAATGAGAAGGGAGGGCTAAAACCCTTAACTCGGGGATGGTCATTTCAGCTGCCTGCCTCAGTTTCAATCCGACCAGGATGGTTGTATCTCAGTCCCAATTTCAGGAGGGCGTATAACCAAGTAAAATAAAAACGTAAGCTAGGTGGATCCAAGGTACTAGTCCTTTCTGTATCATTATGAGGAGAGTATACATCCTTAAGGAGGGAAGACAAGAACTAAGACAAAAAGACATTTACTTAGTACAACCCAACCACAATTCTTGTCAATAGTTAATCTTTTATTTTCTGCCCCTTCAGACAGGCAAATCAGATATTTCTGATACCACTCTGCTCCTCTACCATCACCTCTTCTTTTCGTCTAACGATTACCAAATTCAACATCAATATTAAAAAGACCTCAATGTTGAATATTGAGAATTTCACTCTGTGAATCAATAAGGATATTTAAATCCAGATTTGGACTGCTTAGTTATATTAGATTAGGAAAATCTTATTAACAATACTATAAGCATGCACAATACATTCTAGAACCAGAATTTTTTTGTATTACTGACATCACTGCTCTTGTGTATTAGGGCAGATAACAAAAGTTGTCTTAAATAATATATCACCATGAGATTTTAGGCTACTTTACCTCTTTATTCTCTTATGTGAGACCATGGACAGTTTAACATAGTACAAAACATGAGAATATCTTTGGAAAAAAGATCAAGAATTCAACCCTGAATTGCCTGAAAAACTAACATCCTAGAAGTTACAGTTAAATTTAAAAATGCAAAAAACAAAAACCAATCAAACAAAAGTATATCAAAAGATACTCTATTTTGCAGAAGTAAAAAAAAAAAAATTATTCTCAGGTCTAGAGAAAATATTTAGAAACCATAAAAAAAAAAAAAAAGACACTCTATTTATTTACAGCTTTAGTATTCAATCTCTCAGGCATTTCCAAAACTGCTGCTTGATATTAGCCAGGAAGACCATTCTGATAAATGTAAAAAACAAAACAAACATAAAAAACCCAAGCAACTAATTTAAGAATATAAATACACATAGAAAACAGCTTTCTACTTTGGTCCAAGTTGCAGCTTTAGGCATTTCCCTGATTTTTAAACTCCCTATAGAAGCAATTCTTATACCTCCTCCTCCTCGACAGCCTTCTCCCCTGCCAATGCTATGGAAAATTCTAGTGGGAGAATATGTGGGTTCAACAGAGGAGGAGGAGGAGAGGAAGCTAAAATGAGGAACAACAGCTTAAGGGAGTCAACGCTCAGACTAAAGAGGGGTAGTTCCTCTCCCCCAAAATACTGTCCCATATATTTTCACATCCTTTGTAACAATACTTGAAGTCCTACCAGCTGGAAGTTTTTTTTTTTCTTTTGAGAGAGAGTCTTGCTCTGTTGCCCTAGGCTAGAGTGTAGTGGCGTCATCATAGCTCATAGCAACCTCAAACTCCTGGGCTCAACCAATCCTCCTGCCTCAGCCTCCCAAGTAGCTGGGACTACAGGTGCTCACCATCAGGCCTGGCTAATTTTTTTCTATTTTTGGTAGAGACAGGGTCTTGCTCTTGCTCAGGCTGGTCTTGAACTCCTGACCTCAAGCAATCCTCCCTCCTCAGCCTTCCAGAGTGCTATGATTACAGGCCTGAGCCACCATGCCCGGCCTTTTTTTTTTTTTTTTTTCCCTTGAGACAGAGTATGGCTCTGTCATCCAAGCTGGAATTCAGTGGCAGGATAACAGCTCACTGCAGCCTTGAACTCCTGGGCTCAAGCAATCCTCCAGCCTCAGCCTCCCAAAATGCTGGGGTTACTTTGAGAGACACTGCACCTGGCCTCATTTTTTGTTCCTGACTAGTAAGGAAATATTGCCTTCCTCAACAAAAGCCCAAACTGCGGAGGTTGGCAGTGGGTGAGGAGTCACGGACTGAGCAGATTTAGACCCTGAGCATTACAGCTGCTCGTTGGAGGAGGGGAATAACCTTTCCCTTTCCCTGTACTCTAATATCCCCAGCCCTCCATTCCCACCTCCATCCCAGCCTTTAACAAAGGGTCAAGTTTGTTAAATACAGCTAGAACTCTGTGTCTCATTTTGTATGGCTCCTAGGGGAAAAGAGGCCTTCCCTGGGTCTTAACTTTCAAACTGCTAACCTGCTTATGTGACACATCTTTAACATCAACCACTCAGGAATGCTGCCCATCTAGACCCACCAAGGGCAGAAAAGTCACCTGTTCTGCCTAATTAAAGCTAAGGGCTTACACATCCACTTCTGGTGTATAGTCTGGAATATATGCTTCTTCACCTGGGACAAGTTATCTTTTTAGGTGAGACTTACCTACTTACAGAGATGTGGCCTCACCCTTATAGGACAAACAGAGCTTCTTAATGAAATATGGTAAGGATTGCAGTTGGGGGTAAGTGCTCTATCAATGTCTTTTAGGAGACTAGGGACGATTAGATCTTCATGCATCAGTATTAGCTCAACCAGGTGTCTTTCCTCCTTAATACCTAGCTGAGATCAGATCAATCAGATTAGCATTTAGAGTGATGGAAGGAAGGGAATGGATCTGAATGATTTTAGAGTCTGGAGTGCCACTTAGGGGAATGGATTAGACACCTACGTCAGTGCTGTGATGGAAGATTTAGATGGTATTGTGGGCAGAAGGAACCTAGTCACCAGATGGATGGAGACTAGGAAAGGGGGCAAGGAAGTATGAACAAATTGACCATTTAAAAATATGGGGGAGGAAGGAAGGTGGGTATTGCTAAAAAGGATACCATAAGAACAGGCTCTCATTGTATTCTTTTTTTTTTTTAACCTTTATTTGCATTTATTTTATGCTGAATTCAATCCCAGGCCATAAATTCTTATTTCTTCAGTTTCTTCTAGGATGTCTTTTTCTTCTATGCAACCTTCTCTTCTAGTTTAGCAGAGTTTATTCTTTTTTTAGTAAGGATCATCTCAATGTGGCAGGGTAGTTTGCTTATGGGTTAATCCGACCGTGAGCTTTGTAAGTGTGGTACCACATCTTGGGGCTTTGTTCACCTGGAAGTGCCAAATGGCCAGGGAATCTACATACAAACCCTTAAGTTCAGCATTGCTCTCTGCATTTTTAAGCATGTGCAGCAAAAATTCAGCCCTCTTTTTGGGCCACAGACCCTGTGTTAGCCCCACTGTTTAGCGTAGGCACGCCTACCAGCTCCACCACTGCAGTATGTTTGAAGGTAGTAACACACCCTGCTTCTATAAAGTGGTATCTTCCAGATACCTGGTGGCTTTTGTCTATGCATATCTTTGATGGCTTGGGCAGTTCCGTGGGTGTTCTTAAAGAGAACATGAAGATTTGAACCCCTTGATTTACATGATTTTGTGCAGTTTTCTGGGTCAAGTGAATAAAGATCATTTTTAGAGCTCATCCCAGGCTGCTTGTGAGAAGAGGTCACTGTATAATTTCTTATAACTGCATGTGAACCTACAATTACCTCAAAATATTTTTTTTTGTAAAAAAAACATGGGAGACCAGGGAATGTTCTTTAATGGGTGAATGGAGAAACTGTAGTACCTGTGTACAGTGTACTAAACTATGGATACATGTAACAACTTGGAAGGATGTCAACGGTATCATGCTGAGTGCAAAAAACAATCTAAAAAGGTTACATGGTATAGGAATTTAATTTACGTAACATTCTAAATGCCATAATTACAGTAGCTGCCTGGGGTTAGGGCTGGGGTGGGAGTCTAACTATAAAGGGATAAAGGGATAGCAAGAGGGACTTTTTTTTCCCTGTGGTGATGCAACAGCGTGTCCAGACTGTGGTAGCGGTTATAAAAAACAACACATGTGATAAGATTTCACAGTACTACACACTAACCAATCAAAACCAAAAAAAGTAATGTAAAAACTGGTGAAATCTGAGTAAGGTCTATAGTTTAATTGATTGTATTATACCAATACCTATTTCCTAGTTTTGAAAATGTATCAATGGGGAAAACTGGGTGAAAGATACATAGGAACTCTATGTTCCACTTTAAAAACTTGTAAGTCTTCAATTATTTCAAAATAAAATGTTGTAAAACATTTTTACAAACTATGTTTAGGATAGTGACATTAAAAGGCCCATCTCAAAATAAATAATATGGTGTAGGAAGTGTCCAGAAATACCTGAATTCTAAACACAACTCACCTACCGACAAATTATATGGTCTTGAACAAGTCACTAATCACTCTTAGCCATGGTTTCCTTATCTGCAACCTGGGGGTAAATCATGCTTCTTTAACCTAGTTGGCATGGAAGTATGTATACAATAAAATAATGGATGGTAAATACAAACACACACATATATACAAACTTTTAGTAAATTTCTAGGGAAGTAAATGGAGTTATTTGTTTTTTCCCTTTTTTAAAAATAAAATTGAGATGGGGGTCTTGCTATGTTGCCCAGGCTGTTCTGAAACTCCTGGGCTCAAGCAATCCTCCTGCTTCAGCCTCCCAAGTAGCTGAGATTACCAGGCACATGCCACTGTGCCTGGCTACATAGAATCATTCTGCAAGACCTTGATTTTACAGTGAAAACCTGTCCCTCCAGGAACCGCACAGAGGGGTTTTCCCTTCTTGAGGAACTCAAGATAAATAACAGGGTAGGCTACTCTCCTCTCAAAAAAGACAAAAGACTGGTGGAGAAGGAGGAAGGAGGAAGGAGCGTACATTTTAAGGGGGAAGCCTGAAGTTTCCCAGCTCACAAATGCTTGGGCATTTCACTTGATAGGACTCACACACACACATGCTACTCCAACCTACTTCAGGTGAGAGAACTCGTGGGGAAAACACCAAGAATTTTCAGTTCTGGGTGGTAGTATTCCCTTGATACATGCTAGTGGAAACAGACTTAGCTGTCAAAATTAAGGAATGGGGTCACAGGCTTTTCTCAGCTCAATGGCTAAAAGGCTCCCTTAATGTACTGACTACGCAGCTTCCTCAGAATCAAACAGCCTATAAAAACTTCATCCAGAGGGTTTGTCTTTTACTCTTCAAAATGCAGTTGACAAGCAGCGTCCTATCGGGCAACCACATCTTCCACCAGCAAACAAACGCCCTGTGCTTGGGTTTCAATCTTCACTGTTTTACAAAGCAACTGCTTCTGCCCTCAGAAGTAGAGCCAAAATTTTTACTGCAGTTCAGTGCCTTACTGAAAAAAGTTTTCCAGACTAAAGTCCCCTTACAGGCTGCCAAAGGTGTGTTCCATTTTGCCTTACCTTTCTCAACAAACATTCCACTTCATACAGTGCTGCTAAAAACAGGCTCATGTGTTTACAATGTCCTTTACGAGGTCACAAACTCCAAAAGCAGCAAAGGTCTTCTTGAAGACCTCAGTGAGCAATCCCCTCAGTAGCCTGTTATAGTTCCACATGCACAGGTATGGCAGATAAGTGTTAACTGATATTGAGGATGAAGTTGCCAAGTTTTGTTAGCAATTTTGTATGTGCCAGGGGAGGGATGGATTTGAAGAAACCACTGCTGCCAGAGGCACCGTGACTGTGGGATAGGGCAGACAATGCAGCGAGGGCCACTGAGACAGTGGGGATTTCTTCATGGACTGCTTGTTTCGTGTATCTCAGGTCTGAAGCACCTCCCTCCAGGTTTTCCAGGGTGCTAAGAAGAAAGGAAAGGGCTCTTACCTCCCTCCCCAAATCCATCTCACCCACTGTGAGAAGGGCCTTACCGTATAATTGGGGTTTCCTGGCTGGATACGTAGCTCAGCCAAAATCCAAATGCCATTAGTGAGCTTCAGGGATTGGTACAGCATGTCCTGCCCTTCCACATTCCTCTTGGCAATAGTATAAACATTGTTGTTTTGCAACTTGCTGGAAACAGTGTCTAGAAATACGGATTCAAAATCCAACAACTTCAGTTAAAATCTCAAACAAGCGCATGCTCTCTTTTGACATCCTTATGAGCCACACGTGCTCAAGTTCCCTGATAAGTACCGCCACGTGCACATGTGTACCTTTCAGAAAGCCCTTCTCCCATACAATAAACAGCAAAAGGTGAGGAACAAGGCATGAAGTGCCTATCAGATTTCAGGACAGAAAACAGACTAAGGTACAACTATGCATTAGTGCAAGAGTTACCTGTGAAGATTATGAAATAGGTGGGCCTAAGGAACTGGTAATCTCAATACGTGCTAGATAGCTAGAAAGGCTCTAAAGAGGACAAAGACGGAAATAGTGTGCCACAGTGACTGTGGTGTTGGTACTCATTTCTGGAATGCTGGTCCCAGATCAATGGGGACACACAGACTGATGAGCAAATCCATAGCAATACTTCCCAAGTCACTACGACTTCACTGTGAGCCACTTGGGCTTCAACTGTCAGGATCAGAAAATGGCACAGAGTTGCAGAAGTCAACTGCAAGTCAAATTTATTAACCTAGATATTTAAGATTTTTCAAATAAAAGCAGGCAAATGATTTCTGAAGTCTTTAGGGAAAGGTTCCTCCAAAATAATAGTGAAACAAACTGTCTCAACCAAAGACGTTCAGAAAAGACTGAAGTTGTACAAAAGTGATTGTGCTAGGCCCCAAAATCCTAGTTGCTGGTTATGATGGAAGCCTTCCTAGCCAGCAACTCAGGGTAAGAACAGGTTGGTGTTTCAGCTCTTCCTTGTGATTACAGCATCAAAAAGACATGATGTTCCAGAATTAAAGGTCAATTTTTCCCTCTTTGTGAGATGCTGCAGTATCAGAGAAACTTAAGAATAGAGATGATAAACACTGCTTCTTTGTTGACTATTACATTCATTTCTAATGAGAGAATTCAAATTATTCATGCCTACTTCAGGAACTAAATTCTCCCCACATAAAAATCTGTCATATTCTATTGTGCTCTCTAGGAAAAGGTTGCCATGATGGATGGTCTTTCTATCCTCCTTAATGGTAAGCTCTCCGAGCACGGGGATCCTGGAGGTTTTCATCACTGTGCTTCCCACAGTATCTGGGACACAACACTTACCTGTGATCAACATCTGTTGAATAAGCCCCTGAGGGATGTTGGAGACGCCAATATTTACATAATGCCACAGACTTAAAAACCACCTACTTAGATGTAAGCTACTTTTAGAAGTAGTTCTCGTCCTGATGTCTTTCTTCCACCTTTGAACCAGTGACAGCGCGGGGAGGAGGCACTAAGGCCCCCACTTCATGAAACATTTTTACTACACTCAGTTATTACTTAATTTTCCCTTTTTTGTTTCCAAAGTTTTCATTAACACCAAGCAGAACAGTTATAACTTAAGAAATGGCTCTATCTGAGGAGCCAAAAAATGTATCTCAGGGTAGTTACATGTGACACTGCTGGACGAGGGGCCTCAATATGCTTTTTAATCACCTTGTGGGGGAGTCAGGCAGTTCTGACTATCACCTTGGTTCCCACAGCGAAGGGCTCTTGCAGCTCTGACTGGGTTGCTAGGCAACGTCACCAGCTGGAGTTTGGCTAATGCCTTTTGACAGGATTGCCTTTAACACATAGGGGCTTGCTTTAAGTTGTAAAAACCATTCTCAACTTTCAAGGCTCTTGTCCATTTCCCAGGAAAACAAAACACACAGGAAGGAACTTTTCTTGAACAGCCACCTTGTTGCGTAGGTACAAACACGGTCTAGACTATAAATATAGCGAGGCCCAGATTCTTATAGACTTCTCATGATTATTTCACCACCTATGTTAGAGATGACAGGCTAACACACACATACACACACACACACTCGTTTCAGAACTAAAAAACATGGCAAACAGCCAGGAAGAATAAGCAAATTGAATGTACGTAACTTCAATACATCTGGGAGCATCCTGGCCAGGAACCTGGCTTTCTCCCACTGAAGGGCTGTATTGTGACTTTTACCAGGAAACTGAATAGAGGGAGTGTTCTATAACATTAGTATGTGTGAATCAGTTTTTATACATTTTAGATATTAGGATTGAGTTTGAGGATTTACAGATTGCAGAGTAATCAGACTCTGCTAAATGTACTGATTAAAAATGATCACGGGAGCCAGACATAAGGAAGCTCCCCAGACAGACTAGAATAGAATTCCTTTTTTTTTTTGAGACAGAGTCTTACTCTCTTGCCTGGGCTAGAGTGCCGTGGCGTCATCCTAGCTCACAGCAACCTCAAACTCCTGGGCTTAAGCGATCCTCCTGCCTCAGCCTCCCAGGTAGTAGCTGGGACTACAGGCACATGCCACCACGCTCAGTTAATTTTTTCTGTTTTTAGTTGTTTCGCCAATTTCTTTCTGTTTTTAGTAGAGACGGGGTCTCCCTCTTGCTCAGGCTGATCTGGAACTCCTGAGCTCAAATGATCTGCCCGCCTTGGCCTCACAGAGTGCTAGGATTACAGGCGTGAGCCACCGCGCCTGGCCTAGAATAGAATTCTTGACAAGACATCATAGTTCTTTGTTTTTTAAAACACATCTGAACTGGAAAACAGGAAAGAATCTTGCAGTTGCCTGACTTTGAGAATGAGAAGGTGACGTTGTTTCAGTTTGTGGTGATGACATCACCTGAGGCATAAGACACTGAGATCTGCCCCAAAGCAGAGAGTTAAAAAAAAACCAAGTCAAACGCTGTTATACTTGCTTCAAGATGTTATTTCTTCCGGTTTATCTGTATTCTTCCATAAATTTGGCTTTTTGGATCTAGAGCCTGAACTCTTAGAAAGTATGGACATGATTTTCCTTACTTCATCTTCCTCCTTTAGCCAAGGTCACACCTCATCTGGCAGCAATAAGGGTGGAGAAGGTAGTCAGAGAGTGGGAATGGGAGAATATCCATTTGGGAGCGCTGTTGTGGTATTCGTTAGTAAGTTCAAAACCAAATGACTACTGAAAAGAACACTTTTTACCATTTGAGCAAACAAACTATAGTTAGGTGTTGGCTGGGAAAGAGTTTCCATTTTTGAAATGTTCCAAAGGACAGGGAGAGCCACAACAAAACAAACAAATAGAACTCACCCTCACCTAGTCCCCATGCCAGAAGATATACTCGTCTTTCACTACAGTATCTAACTGGTGAAAACAGATATATCATGTATCTGAGCTTTTCGGAACATAATAAACAATACATTTTATAGAACTGCTTGGAGCAAAGATTCCTTTCTGGATATGAGTGGAGATGCAACTACTACTCATCTACTTAAGATAGTAGTCCCAGATATATACTAACCCCAAATGCAGCTGTAATGGTAAGATGCAAAACAGATTCATATAGATCTCTTGATGCCCACAGAAATGATCAGTGCTAGAAAGCCCAGAGTCCTGCCCATTAGCACCTTTCGAACATTTACTAGTACATGTACAACCAGTGGTACCATAAGCACATCATCATATATACTTCTCTATTAAGATCTGATTATTAAGATTTGGGAACAGAGTCTCTTCTTTCTTCTCTAGAAAGAGATTAAAGTACAAAAGTAAATGCTCAATGCTAGGTTGGTAAGTCCTTTAAGCCTGTGACTTCCTGTAGCCCTGAGAGTGCTGACTCCATCTGTCAAATGTCTATGCTAGCACAGAGAAGCTATTTAAAGTGTTGGTGCTATTGTGATTAGGGCAGATCAGCTGGAAAGAATGGTATTTTTAGCTCTCAGCTAGACCCAGGGTGTTGAATCAGAAGGCACTAAACCTGAAAGCAGTCGTGTTAATAGAGTCCTCAAGACTGGAAGGAAATGTAAAGGCCAGGGCACTCCAGACCTTGAGATGGTGTCAAAGGAAGAGCTGGAAAGGGTTAGTTGCAGGAAGTAGTCTTGCAAGAGTGGCAGTGATTTAGTGTGGGAAAATGATGACCTTGGGCTCCTGGAGAAAATGAAGTGGTTGTTTTTCCCTATGTTCCATGTGCTATGCAGCCACAGAGCAGTCTGCCATTAGAAATCTGATTCACTTGTATTTGGAGCACCTAAGACAGCAGGGACTGGTGTGAGGCCATGGCAGAATTGATCAAAACTGAATTTGCTCTGAGAAACTGCACCAGAGGCCACAGCCCCACTGGGAGAAAGGCCAGACACTTCCTCTTTGGCAAGATCACAAACATACACCAAGGTGCAATAAGAGTTCAAAACTCCAATCCGGAAGCAGGGGGATCTTTTCTTTCTTTATTTTGGCAGGTCAGACTAAAGTCCTCTGTCACCCGAACTTCCACTTTCTTTTATGAAAAAGCAAGTCCCTTTCATACCAGACACCTCTGAAACCAAACCTGCTTTCCAATTACTCTGGCCTATCTCTTGCTCTCTATAGGCCAGAGTTTCCCAGATGATGTTTAAGGAACATTGGTGGTCCATGGGATGTTAATAATAAGCATTTTGTGATTTTAAATTCCATGGTCAAATAAATTCCATTAACACTGAGTTAAATGGGATTCTTCAATGTAGGACTTCTCAGAGCTTTCAGTGTGCTCATGAGCAATGGTGACTTCTAAGACAGGCATATCATATGTTACATATTCCAACTTTAATTGACCACGGAACCCTTTCGTTTTTGAGTGGGCAAGTGTTCTCAGGAACATATTATTTGAAATGTTACCACTGGATTAACTACCACGAAGGTGACTATAACCAGGGGTCTGGTCTCTTCCAAGCTGGGTATAGAGGCTGATTCTCTAACAGGATCTACTCTGGTTCTCATCACCTGCCACCGTGGATTCTGCACCTGAAGGCTTGCTGAAGAACAGCTTACACTGTGGAAAGCTGCCCAACCTCCTCAAATGAAGTACACACCAAATGAAGTTCCGGTAACTGACCAGTGAGCCTCAGTGAGAGGGACAGGTGACAGTATCATCTACTTAGAGTATGGTACAAATAAGGAGAATCAACTATCTACTCATTATGATGGAAATTGTAGAAGACTCTCCCTCAAACAACTCTCCAAGGGCTCAGGAGACGTTAGAAAGTCACTATCAGAGGCCAATGCCTCTTTGAAGTTTCTATGTGCAAAGGTGCCAGTCTGTCTGTCTTTTATTTCTGAGGGTTCGAGCAGGATTTCAGCCTCCTGAATGTCTCAGAAAGGGCCTATAGAATCATCACATTTAAAAGAGATACCACGGGAAGAAGCTGATCACTATCCTGCTGGGTTTCAAAAGCCCTATAAGAAAAGATTCAGCTGAACACAGAAGATCCATACAACATATAGCCCTAAAAACTAAAATTAAAAATGAAAAGTTGGAATGAGACGGCAGTGTTTTGTTTTTTTCCCCCTTTCTGCACCGACACATTACCTTCTTCCCTCAAAGCTATGCTCTAGCTGCAATGGGAGGATGGCCATGTGCTAAAACCCCTTATGAGAAACACCAATGTATGGAGGCACCAAGGCTCACTTTCACTTAAACTTATAAAGCCTTGTATTGGGAGAGAGGGGGGTGGGGAGGGGGGGGCAAGGGGGGCAAGAGAGAGACACAGAGAGAGAGAGACAGAGGGAGAGACAGGGAGAGACGGAGAGATTGACTCTGACTAGAAAAAAGGCAGGACTGAATAGCTTAGGGCTGCTTCTACTCCTGAAGAATACTTCGGGGAAACCAAAGCCCTAGGGACTGATAGCTGCTATTGTTTCTCCTCTTGGGATATCCCTTTTACGTTCCATTATAGTAATAAAATTAACTACAAAAGGGTCTGAGGCTTTTAAATGGTGGTTAAAGAGGTTAGAATCATCATAAGAAAGCTGACACAGGGCAGTAAAGAGAAAGGTTATCAACTAGGCTTTAATCCACTATGATGCATTATTTAATTATAAACACAGGATTCTAAATACAGAATCTCAGAAAGAAAGTCACCCTCCCTCCAATACCAAAGGTTGATCTAAAAGAAGAAATGGTCCTTTCACTTTTTAGGATAATGTGTATTCTCAAGTGCCACTTCAGTTATTTGATACTTAGGACTTTTTTTTTTTTTTTTTTTAAAGAAACGGTCTTGCTCTGTTGCCTGGCTGGAGTGCAGTGGCCTGATCATAGCTCATTGCAGTCTTGAACTCCCGGGCTCAAGTGATCCTCCCGCGGCAGCCTCCTGATACTACTGATGCACGCCACCACGCCTGGCTATTTTTAAAAGATTTTTGTAGAGAAAGAGTCTTGCTATGTTGCCAAGGCTGGTCTCAAACTTCTGGCCTCAAGTGATCCTCCCACCTCAGTCTCCCAAAGTGCTAGGATTACAGGCATGAGACCCCGCACCCAGCCCAGACACTCAGGATTTTTAAGTAACGTGATTAATACATCTTCAAATATTGAAGAATTGGGCAGATAGATCAACTCCAGTTTGTTTCTTAAATCTGTTAGCTTTTAAGTAATATAGTATCTATATCAAAACATACCAAGTTTTTGGCCAGGTGTGGTGGCTCACACCTGTAATCCTAGCACTTTGGGAGGCTGAGGCGGGAGGATCACTTGAGGTTAGGAGTTTGAGACCAGCCAGAGCAACAGCGAGACCCTGTCTCTACAACTAATAGAAAAATTAGTTGGGCATGGTGGTGTGTGCCTATAGTCTCAGCTACTCCAGAGGCTGAGGCAGGAGGATCATTTGAGCTCAGGAGTTTGAGGTTGCTGTGAGCTATGACAATGCCATTGCACTCTAGCTGGAGCAACAGAGCAAGACTCTGTCTCAAAAAACCAAACCAAAACAAAACAAAAAAACACCAAGTTTTTAAACAGAAGTTTCCGAAAGTAATAATCTACCACATAACCACTAGAAACACGGTAGATATGGAAAAAAGAGATAAGATAAAAATTTCAAATATCTAACTTGATTTACTAAGATGAAAATGAGATTTAGAGTTATTACTCACCAGCATTTAAATGACATTCCTTAATCTGAAACTGAAGTTCATTTTCATTGGGAATATCCTTCCATGTTGCAAGGAAGACCTGGCGCTCTGCATGGGGAAACAGAGAGGAAGGATGGATGTGCGCAATCTGTCAGTATTCCGAGTTCTGGTGCTCTGCGCCACTTTTCCTTTAGCACGCTGGCCCTTGCAGCACAGCTAGCAGCAGCCCGGGACTGGAGCCGATTCTTAGCCATGCGGAAGTGCTATATGCCAGGGTCAATTAATCCCTCACCAATAGCACTAAGATACCTTAGAAAAGAGTTTACATCTAGGATTTCGTTTTGGCTCCTCTGTTTTCCTATTTGGGTGACTCTGGATAAGTTTTTTTGAGCCTTAATTTCTTCACATATATCTACATCTGTCCTGCCTACCCAAAGAGCTATTGTGAGATTCAAATCAATTAAGTGTAAACACAATTTAATATGTACCAATATAAGCCAGTTTTATTAGATGGTGATTTCACAAGTAAGGGAAGAGTGAAATGTCAATAGCCACATGGGGAGTACTAATGGTTTATTACAAATCCCTGAATTCTTACCATGAGGCAGTATGAACTTAGCACAGGGCTAAATTTACATGTATTACCTCCTTAAGTCATTATAAAAACTATTTACACTTTGTAAACCTGGAAACCGAAACTCAGAAAGCACCCTACCTGCAGTCACACAGAGATTAATGGCACAGCTAGATTCAAATTCACATCTACCTGCCCCCAAACCTCTTCCTCTGTACCCTGGGGTGACTGGATTGTTCGGATAATGGACATAGTGATCTAGAGATCAATGGCAGAGCAAGAACAATCACTGAATAATGAGCAATTACGAAGAGCTTAAGAATATTCTTATGCCATTTTTTTTTTTTTCAAAATATTAAGGGGGTACAAAAGTTTTTGTTACAGGGATATACTGTATAATGCTGAAGTCAGGCCTTTCAGTGTGCCTGCCACCAGGACAGTGTTCACTGCACCCAACAGTTAAGTTTTAATCTCTCCCCTCCCCGCTTCTTAGTTTCTGAAGTCCTTTATGTCTTTTTATGCCCATGTGCACCCATCATTTAGCTCCCACTTATTAGCGAGAACACGTGGTGTTTGTTTTTCTATTCCTGAGACACTTCACTTAGGATAATGGTCTCCAGTTCCATCCATGTTGCTGTAAACAACATTACTTCATTCCTTTTTATGGCTGAGTCGTACTCCAAGACATATATACACACCACATTTTCTTTACCCACTCATGTGTTGATGGGCACTTAGGTTGATTTCCTATCTTTGCAATTAATTGTAAATTGTGCTGTGATAAACATTCAAGAACAAGTGTCTTTTTGATAAAATGATTTCTTTTCCTCTGCCTTACCTCACATTTTAACCTCAAAGTAACCTGTACTTCTGGGGGTATGCTCTGCCTGACATTCAGAGGAAGGGCAAAGGTATATTGGGCAGAAGGACTTACCCATTTTGCCATCTTCTACAAAAAGTACATTGAGTGGGATGAGGCAGCTGAAGTAGAAGACATCGATATTGTTTTTCACAGCCACCTGCCAGGAAAGCAAAAAGGGAAAATGAGGACATCATGGGAAGCCAGGAAGGAGAGTTAGAACAGTTATGTGTCTAGAAATATACCTCCTTATTTCCTTCTTCTTCCAGTCAGTGCAGGCCTCCCAAATCAAGACACACCAACCCATACACTGCAAAGCACACTCTTCCTTACTCCACTGTCATACAAATGTAACCACCTGCAATTCTACCTCTCTCTCTCCAGAAGGTCTGTCTTTAAGGCACGACTTCTATGCCCAGAGTAATCTACTGAGTTATTTTTTTTGTTTTTATGATTAACAGTAGCTGCTACCACTTGCTAAGTACCCACTAATGATATTATTTCTAATTCTCATTACAACTATCTCAAACAAAGTAGTTATCATCCTCTCTCTCTTTTTACAGATAAAGTAAACTGAGGCTGAGAAAGACTAACTATTAGTATCCAGGGTCACATAGCCAGTACACAGAAGAATTAGGATTCAAACTCGAACTTGTCTGACTCTAAACCTTAATTTTTATTTTTCACCACAATA